>JAVSBT010500296.1:0-19976 GCA_033118115.1 Pharyngocirrus eroticus
TTTAAAGATTCCCAGAAATCTATCTTCATGTCTTGTCTATTACTCATGTTTCATTAGATCCAAGTAGAAAGATTGAATCATTCTCATCATGTGGAACTCAATCTGTTTTCCATCTCGGCCACATGGCATAGGGCTATGGAATATTGATATCTCAGTATTATGGCACATGGTTTTTAAACAGCTATCAAGCTGTGGAGAGAAACAATTTTTAAAGGGTTATGTTGTATGATAGACAGATCTATATCAAGTACAATGCTGCCATCAGGTAGAATGGGAGACAGATATGAATAAGAGAGGTGCAACAGTGATCAATTTTGGTACCGAAGGACAAAATAGAGTGTTTTTAGCCTCATAATAAAGTATTGTCTAGGCTGCTAAACATTTTCAAATATTCTCATTTCCCTAGTAAACATGCTATCTGGTCCGGTAGCCACACATTTTTAATGGATTGCTGTGCTGGATTAGGATTTTTTGGCATGTTTTTGGCCCAATTTATAAAGTTTGGCAAATTTAGGATGAGTAAGCTTTGTAAGAGGCTAACATACTTTGGCCTCTCACTGCTGCATCTTAACTGACAGCCTTAAAATGTCCTAGAAATAGATCCTTTCTCTTGCACACAATCCAAAGATTGAGTTGATTGAGGCTGCAATGATGAAAAGTTGAAGCTATCGATATCGGAATGACCTTGTTGATAGCTTTTCATCCAGGAAGGAAAAGATTTGACAAATACAAACAAACAAATGTTCTAAAACAACACTTCTTATTGACAATCAGACACCCATACTGTGAAGACTACTATTATATATGGTTTATACTGTACATGTAAGAGATAAATGCCTTCAATTTGGATTAGTAGGGGGTGGTACTATATTAGAAAAGATGTAGAATTATAAAATCAATCTTTAATTTTTTCTCATACCTTGAGCAACAGTTGATAGTTTCCTTCACAAATATGATTTTTGCCTGTGCAAAATGAAAGGAAAAAATTGTTGGGTCCAAATTTGATTTATATTTAATCAATGTAAGTGTCAGTATGTAAACCAGAGCTACACCTAACTGTGATAATCTTCCAGATTAACCCATGGATATTTCAAAAGCTGGCTCGTTCCAGAGGGAATTGGGGTATAGTTTGAATGAGGGCTTCCACAGATAATTCCCTGTGGAAGTTTTACTCTAAGGTATTCATTCTTTATTTACATAATACATAGAGTTACTGATGTAGTGGTGTTTTAAGAAGATGCCAAACTGAATTAACAATGTTTTGAAAGTACTTTGGTTCAATATCTGGGAGTGTGTTGTTAAATCATGCCCAAGATACAGGCAACCTTACCTAATCCGATCAACATGTGTTTCTATGGTGAAAGATGTGTAGCGGTGTTTGACCTTTTCAGATATTATTCCTAGAATTTTTTTCATGGATGGCTGACAGATGAGATTTTCAGGTGATATTTTAATGAAACATTGACAGCTGCAAAAGCCAAGCATGACATCTGTGTCAAGATTTATGTTGATAGGAAGTAGAGGAAATAGAACAAATTATGTTAATTAATTCATTGCACATATAAAGGTAGAGTAGATGGAAGTACAGTAGGATGATTTTACACTAATTATGGTAGCACATTTTGAGTGTGACCTAATTTACATTTGTAAGGTTATAGTTGCCAAGCAATAGAATCACTGTTTCAGACTTTTTGCAATGAAATTATATTTTTCAGATCTAATTATAAGAGTCTGCTTCTTTTTTATGTAATTGTTTTAGAATGTTTTTTCCAAGTAGTAGATCCAGGGAGTAAGTAACTTATGCGATAGATTTGGATTATTTTTTGGTTTTTTTACTTCCGGACTGGATATCATGTTTATTATTTAAGAAAATTACCCATTTCTAATTAGAGAATACTTTAATATTATGCTAAGACAACCATGTGCTTGCTGAACTCTCCTACAACATTGTTTACGGTTCTGTAAAAAGTGGAAGGTGGCTGACGAAACCCCAATGCTGCATCATTAAAGTTGGTGCCATAGTTATCTTTATTCCCTTACAATCATTGATTTTCATTTTTTATTTACCACATCGATCTTAAACACCTAAAAACATAAATAACTGTGTCAGTAGTATGGAATACTAGAACGCAGAGTGTTACATTCATAAAGAATACAAGTGCATAGACACTTCACTCTACGGGCTGATAGGCAGGGATTTGAAAAGGGGCAGAATTGCTTACCAATGATAAGGGTGTTGCTCTTGTCTTGTCAGGGAAATGCATTTTCATGATTTGTTATTTTCAAACTTTATTTAGTCAAATGGTTTTGCCATTCTCAGGTTTAATCCAGGTCAACTATACCATTATTTACAATAATTTTTTTCATCTACAAGTAAATATGACATTTGAATAAAGGGGGGGTGGTAGTTTGAACCCAAGAACCCTGATTGGTTACGTTACAGGCATGTCAGTTTTGTAGAAGGCCATTCCTATCAGATCAAAAACTCCTCTGTGAGGTCTCATTCTCATTCATTCAATATTTAGGAAGCTCATTCCAATGGGATAAATATAACCCAGAAAGCTAGAATTGATGTGTGTAGTGTGTAGTGTAACAAAAGTATGATGGCAAAATATTGCCGTTGTCTTGATGCCAATAAAACAAGAATGGCCACCTGTTGTCGGTAGTATTTTGTAAGCAAACAAATTTGTTATGAAAAGGTCAGAACAGAAACTTGACATTAAATGACTGTGTATATGGGAAAAAAACAAGAAGAGAATATTTAAAAAAATGATAAAAAGAGATTTGTGTTTTGTATTCTATGAGGACCAGCTGAGAAGGATGACAGCAACTCCACTCCGAACATATTCCTTTTGGATTTTTTTTCGCAAGTTAACACTTGTATCTTCAGGCAATTATTATTCTGAGTTATATTCACCTATATAGAAATCAGAGGTGCTTTTAATTTTTCCTGATTGCTTTTGTATATTTGTGGAAAAGTCAATTAGTAAAATCTTGGATTCATATCATACCTCACTTATGACTTTAATTCATTCATTACAGTAGAAAGAATGGGTGTTTTGTTAAGTAAGATGACTTGAGAATGTAATTTTTCGTACGTTTTTTTTTTTTTTTATCAATTTCATCTGTTGTTGGCATTCCTGATTCTTATTTTCATGTTGTGATGTAAAAACACACCTGTGACTAATTGTCATATAGAGAATGAAAAAGGGGGGGGGGGGGGTTGTGATAATCAAGAATATTCTCATTGAACTACACATGTATATGATTAGATATAGAACATCTCTTTGAGAGAATTGTTCAAAATTCATGTTACATCATTATATTTCCAGCAGAACAAACAACTATATTATAATATACTGGAAACTGCTTATGGGAAAAAAAATATATAGCTTTTAGATAATAGTGTGTGACCTTCTTCTTTGCCACATTAAACACCATCTGTTCCATGTTTTAACAGATGTATAAAATATGAGTCCCTAGGCCAGGTTTTTATTGTTTTTCCATTACATTTTATGTCATATTACAACCTGTGTGACAATGACAGTTTGCATTTTAATAGAGTAAAAATATTTTATTACACAATTGACATCAAATTGTAATGATGAGAATGACACATTAGTGTTTTATGTAATGAACTGACAAGTGACATATTCATTGATTTCCAAATATAAAATTTCAAAAACCTCAAAATCAAATGAATTGTAATGATATTACATTGATTATAATCTACTGCCCTTTCAACTGCTTATCAAGATCCATGTCTGTTCATTGTAGAGTTTTGCATAGCAATGATAAAGTCAAATTATTGTGCCATTTGCATTCTTAATTATAATAAACTGTTAGAAAAATAGTGTGTTTTGTATTGTTAGTAATATTTAGTTGTAAAGGGGAGTCAACACTAGATTTAGTGGTGTCATTATATTATAACTGGTGTTATTATTTTTTCATTAATAGTGTATATTAGTGGAATATAGCAACACAAATTAGTAATATTTTGTACCACTGACTATTGACTACATATTACAACTAAATATTACTAACAACCCAAATATTACTATTTTTGCTAAGAGTACTTTTTTCTGGAGAAAAGGCTGGGTCTTGTGATTTTACAAAATGTTCTCTTGTGTTTAAAAACTAGTTTTGAACAGGCCTACTTTTTTACTGCAGCAGTGTTCTAACAGGTTTCTGTATATCCTTCAATAAACACAGCTGTATGGCTGTTCTATGCATTTCTTCAATAATGACAGTAGCTTTCACAGCTTTATGGTTTCAGTGGTAAGAAAAATAATTAAAGAGTTTACTCCCATATTGCACTAGCTGATATAAGCCACATACAAACTGCTATAAAATACTAAAATACGGCACCACAACGTTTAGTATCTGCTGATTGAAGTCAATGGTCTACATACAGACCACCACAAACTGATTCAGAAGAGATATCCTGGAACACACCCTCTCTGTGGGGTAAATGGATCCTGTACCAGCTCTTTATGTTAGGAAATGACTGTCATGATTCATTATCTGATGCTACAAGGGACACATGGACATGTCATTATTGCTCTGGTAGTGATAAATCTGGGGGAAAAACTCTCAAAAAAACTACACAGTCTTTGGAGACCTGTTTGTGAATAAGCCTTACAAAAGATTCGTTTTTTTTGTATGTTCGTGTTTGGCTCCTGGTCAGCAGACTAGTTTATTGTAGCCCAATCTCAAAAGTTTTTGGCTGATGTCCTCACCCAAAACTGAAATGGCCAATAAGTAATAATTCTGTACATCTTCAAAGGAAACCCCTCAAAGCATATATCATGCGATCCCAAGCCTTGAAGACAAAATGAAATTAGTCAATAAAAATGAACAATGGAAAGTTTATAAACCATAATCATACTGCATTGGACTAGAAAAAAGCACATAAAATATGATACACAATGGGTTTGAGATTGTTTCACATGGCTCATTTGCCTTGATTGAAGCAGGCATAAAAAATCTAAATGCCCATTCCAGCTAGTTACAATGCAAGGACAGGACAAGATGCATCTCACAAATCTTCCAGGCAGTGGATTATCACTGGAATCTATAATGGTCCGTCATTACATTTGTGTTCAAAAGTTTTGATTTAATTGCCTCAACAGGTTCTTCAAAGAATCTTTCTGTAAATTATCAAAACTTGATATTCTGTGCATTTCTTAAAAACCACCACTAGGGTATTTTAATCTTCTTTGAAGCCTGGGTTATTTCTGTAGTCTGTCATTATCATTCAAAACCTATTCTTTAGGATGACCCCTGTGTCTTGGCTTGACATCAATGTATCGGAGTTTTACATGGCATATTTATGGTCTAATAGACTCTCTAAGAAGGAGAGACTCCCAAGAAGATGGCCTGAATACTAAAGTATAATGATCTTTTAAAGTAGTCAAATCATACAGTGTTACAGATTATTCTAGTAGTTTAGGCTCCTGTAAGTCACAGCATTTTTCAAACACTCAGATAATAGCTATACAGTCTTGAAAAATGTACCTCCCCTCCCTCCCCTTTGATTTTGTGATTTTGTCTAAATGCCTAAAGAGACCTTGTTTTAGAATTTTCTAGACTACCTATTTGAAATAGGTTTCACTGTATTGTGTGGGGGAAATTGGAGCTCTAATTTCATTACAGGAATGATGCTGGAACCCTGATTTCAAGACAGTTTATTTCCATGAATCTTATTTTGTGGTGAAAATAGAACTTGTGGGTCAAGGAGTAAAGATTTTTCAAGCTTGGAGGTAATTTTGTGTTCAAATTGATAGATAGGTTGCTATGGAAGTAGGATGAACAATAATTGGTTTGATATTTCTTTCCATGAAAGAAGGGCACACTGTAACTGAGAATACATGAATGTTTAGAAGAAATATTTTTTTCTATTTTTTTGTGATCTTCTACATGTTAAAAGATATTGTTTTGGACACAGTGTTTTGTTTTTTGTCTCACTGAAACAATATCTTGTGAACTTTGTTTCAAATTTGAAACTGTCTGGATTTGAACTAGGACCTTCCACATGATTATTGTCAAGGCAATGTCTAAAATCTCAAAATTTCAAAGGTCCCCTGTTCCACCAATACTTCATAATAGTAATATGGGAATAAGTTTTGGGAAAATTACTGCCTTGAAATTTGTTGTCATTTCAAATGATACACCCTGTAAGAAAGGCTGAAAGAGCGGGGATATCTAATGATCAGGAATGTTTGCCGCCATAAAGATATGAAGTCTATATATCAATGGTACTGTGAAATGCCCAGAAGTTTTTGAAATGTTCAATATGGCCTCCCCAAGTACATGAAGAGGGCAACTTGATGGGTTCTGAGTTGGGTATATATTGCAATTCTACTAAAAAAAAGAGTATTAAAAGACTGATCTCTAAGAGGTTTGTGAAAGAAGACATTTATGAGAGAAAGAAACATCAATGTTGAGTAGAGTGGGGCCTCCAGATAAATGTAGTGATTGCATTCACTGATAATATGTACAGAATAGAAATGGGAAAAAATGTGTAGGATTACTAGGTGATAAATTTCCTGTTAACTTTGCAGAAGTTTTGCAATTTGACAGAATAGGAAATACATTAAAGTGAAGAAAAATGTGGGGGTTGTCTCTAAATTTGGTATGACCTTGAGACTACATGTACTAACTTCTCACAGTGCAACACAGTTGATTTGTAAGTTTTTTTGTACATTGTTTCTGAAAGCTTTAAACAATCTGGATGGGAAATGGCTTTCATACCACTTGTCATTTTTAGTATGCAAGCAGCAGTAAAATGATTAATTTGGGATGTTTCTTAAACACTTTGACTTGCAAGACTGTGACCTTTATGTTCATGTTCATACAGCTCATTAACTAATGAATTGTTTGTGATATATGGCAAACAGTGGAAGATTTACATGAGAGAATTGCTGCAAATGGCAGTGATCAATGATATATGGGATAAATGTAATATGATATTCATTGGACATTAATTACTATGCTTACTTTAACAGGAAGGTGCACTATTGTTTGATGTAGTGATAAATCATGTAATTGCTTTCAAATCCCTTCTGTGAATAGTATTATACTATATGCATGTGTTTTACAAGTATCTGTAATGAAAGAGAAATTATCATAAAACATTTACATTCAATAATGACATATGCACCAAATGAAGTGGTGAAAATAACAAAACTGTTAGTATTGAGTGCAAAAAAAAACAGCCATCTTTTGTCTCCTAGTATGACTAATTTGACTACTGCATTTTTTTTAGCAAGAAGAGTTTTTGTTTTGGGTTTGACATTTCAGGGTTTGACAAAGCATTTTTATCTAACTACGAATCTACTAGCAAGCTTTTAAAGTGTAAATTATAGAATTTTGTCCATATTTATTGAGGCCAAATGTCCTAAGAGGGATGTGGAGCATACATAAATTAGTATACGTAAGTAGCATTTATTTGAAAAATGATGAACATTTTAACAATAAAAAAGCCCACTACGGGATGAGCCAATACTTTTTGATAAGAAAAACACTGTCTGGTCCCTAGTCCCAAGAGTAATTCTACACCATGGAAAGCAATCTTGTTTTTTATCTGGACAGGATCCATCATGGTTTTATTTGATTCTGGATTATTTATAGTGTATATTACTTCATCGAAATGAAAAGTGAGACTTTGTATGGATCTCCTACTATTGACACTAGGGCATAAATCTTCCCACACACAACTAAAAGAACCTCCTTGATATAGTGTAATGTGATTTATAATAATGACTGGTAAGCCATCACCAGAATAGCCAGACGATGATGATGACATTAGGAAAAATGGAAATTTTGGCGCAAATCTTTTAGAATTAAGCCAAGCAAATGAAATCTCTTTTATCTGTGTTTTGGTTCAGAATTAAATTTTCTATAGTTGTCATCTGAGCTGCAAAAGAAAATGCTATTAAGTAAGAATTAGGTTTTTTTTTGACAAGTTTTTGTGTTTATGATATTGCTTGGAAAGCTTTTTATCAATGGTATATTGCTCATACTGCATCATTGATATGATAGCATGTTATAGTAATTTTATAAAGGGTTTCCATAGCTGATTGAATCATTTTTATGGTTTATAATTGTGATAATAGATATAAGTAGATTGTGTTAAACTATCATAAAAAAAACGATGTTACTCTACTGCTAGAGGAAACCATATAACAGCACTGTACAAGGGTATCATTTTATCTCACAACTCAGCACCTTTTACTTTTGTTAGATTTTGTAACATTTTAATATTTCCTTGACTCTAGATCACCCATCCTACTCATTTCATAAAATTTTGTCACCTTTTTCTTTGTTTTTATGACTTTCCATATTTCACATTCTCTCTATTGTTTGACATGTTTTTTCTGCCTTTTTGTTAACCACCATTCCTTGTCTCCCCCCTTTACAGCCCATTATAGAAAATGGAGAAGAAAAAGATTCTCTGGTTTGTATCACTGTGTTGACTTGTAAAATATTTTGCTTTTTAATTTTTTTCCATGAGAGGTTTTGGGAACTTTTTATATTTGGTTTCACTTTTGTTTTCGCTTTGCTTTCTTTGTTTATTTTGCCTATTATTTTGGTTGTGTAAACAAAAATTGCCACCATTTTTATTTCACAAGGGATGAATCATTCAGATCAGTTGTTTGATGGGTTACTTTTGATTCTCTGTAAATAAAAACTCTTTTCAAATCAATTTGTATTCACAATCAGACAAATGAAGAACACTGGTTACCAGGAATTGATACCAACTGTAATGTTTACAACAACGACAAGTTGAAATTTTGTCTTTGTTGTTTTTGAATGCATGTACAATGATAATGATGAAATTTTAATTTCTGATGCTTTTAGCTTGAAACTAACCAAAATGCTTTGACTGAACAAGCTTTGAAAATTGTTAATGCTTAAACTATAGGTCTAATATGGGTGATGTTGTAAATTTCTTGTCAAATGGGTGAGGCTAGGGTGGTTTCTGACAACATGTAGGCCATTTCAATCATTCAAATTATATCTAACTGCAACATTTGTACAGCTATTTTATTGAACATTGTATTTTTTTGGAAGATCAAATAGTTTCAAGCTATAAACAAAAGATTACAAATTTACCAGACGTCACACAGTGCCAAATATGCATGCTTGTAGAACTCATCTTATATCCATATAGCTTACTATTGCGATTTGAATAAGAAATTTATTAAAAATGCTGAAATGAAAAGAAATAACTTTTTTTTATTCATGAAGCAACTGTAGCCTAATTTGGAATTAATAAGCTATTTGAATATTGGGTGAGGTCAGAAAGGTGAAGGCCTTGTTATACCAATGAATTGGGGTTATATGTCATAATTTAACTCTAAAATATATGAAAATGATGTCATTACACTAATGGTGATCAATTACATGAAACTAACACGATGATTGGTACCTGATTAGTTCCCTGTACATTAACAGTACATTAACATTACATGAATCATGTATCACACACTGGGAACCTGTTTGCTGCATACTCACATGTCCAAATGAAAGACAAATCATGATGGATGTGAAAAGCTTAATACAATGGCAAAAAAAATCCTCAAACAAATTTGTTTTGTAAAGATGGTAACCCGATCACTAGTCTTTTAATATATATTCAACATAATTTTGACAATTTTCAAAAAAATATGTTCACCACCTGGGTTGTATACCTTTACAACAAGAATAGACAGAAGTCTTACATGGTTTGTGGAAATTTCCTTTAAAAGTGTGACTTCACACAAAGAATATATATGAACTATCTTTGCTTCACACCAATTAACATTTCATTTGATAAAGCCTATGTGTCAGGAGGCAAAAGCTTCATTAGTATTTTCTTTTCCAGTAGTGAGAAAAAGTTTAAAACATTTTAAAATGGGTTACTTCTCACACTTGTAAATTGATAAAAGGTTTTTGCTTTTTTATAATATCCTTTACCAATTTAAAAACTCAATATAGTTTCAATTATGCCCACAGTGTTACTCAAAGTCACCAAATATTTGCCTATCTCTCCATATCTCCATAACCACTGATGATAGCAAATAGGATTTTTATAAATTGCTTGATAACAGAAAATATTGAATGTTTTGATGATATTTTTTAAAAAGCTGGAATCATTCATATTGTCATTTGATTTACTAACCTATTGAGAGTTTCTCTGCAATATCATCCAATCTTTAGCAATTTACTGTCAGATTGAATTCTACTTGTAAATCTGCTAAATGATGTGTAAACTATCTCAAAGAGAAATGAGTAACAATCATCTCACAATTGAAACCAATTCTTCACACATAATATTAAAAAAATCGATAACTTTTCATTGGTGCACTACTATTGACCAAAATGCTCTCAAAGGGCCAAATACAGCTGACATGTATTTTATATCATATTCATTGTCAGGGTGTTTATTTGAACTGACTTTTGAAATGTTTATTTTTTATTTCACATAGCATGAGTGCTAATTTGAATATGTTTTTCTCTTTTATTTTGCATTTTTTTTATAAACAACTCCTACATCTTTAGGCAAACAGTTTGAATAAAAAATGAAAAACATATTCAGATTATGGTGCATTCTATTAAATTTAATCAGCTGGTAATTTTTCTGTAACCATACATTTAGAGCCAATTCTTTCTTATCTCCATGGTGTGCTCCCTCCATAACACCACATAATTAGGTATTTATATAAGAGAACAACTTATGATAATACCTGTAATGAAAAATATGATGAGATGTGTTTTAAAACAATTAGAAAAAGATCCATCTGTTTGGCCCTGCAGGGGATGAATTATAGTTTTTTCGACCACTGATTAATTATATGGTCATAAAAAGGCAAAATTATGTCCCAGTACCCCAGCTTAATTTGATCACTGCCCTGTTATCTAATACCCAAATAGATAAACATATTCAATCAATGAAAAACATAGAGACAAGTGTACACTAGAATAAACTATGGCAATGAAAACTACTTAACTTTGTAGGAACAATGGACATTTCTGAAAATCAGATAATGGCCAGACCCTCTATTCACTCTAGTGGTATAATTATATTTTGTTTGAGAATTCTACGAATGAGCAGTTTAAGTGCATTATAAACAGCATTCAACCTAAATATTAAAGGGGGGATAATGACATTGGATTATCCTTGTGATCTAGACAATCATGTAAAGCCTTAAATTAGGTCATGATTAGAGGTCATTGTGATTGGATCAGGTCATGAGACACCATGATGAAGCCAGAGCTATGATGAAGAATTGTAAACCTTTAGAATAATATGTGTAAATGTATAAATGAATTGACAAGGGTAAAGAATGAAATACAAGGAATGAATTTATGGTCATGAGATTCATTTCGAATTTAAAACTTAGTAGAATGAAATGACTGATAGGGAGGGTGTGTGCGTGTGAGTGTAGTTGGTGAGAGTAGAGAAATTCTATTGCTATAAAAACTAATGCATTTGTGCATGATATCCATAGTCTTGTATGACAGTTCGTTTTAATTTCATATCACATAATTATATTGGTTATCTTTTTCAGGTGACAGAATTACAGAAAAATATCAACGAGACGATAGAGCAAGGAGTCGTGGGATTACGGCAAGTTTTCCGTACAAATCCCAATATTGGAAGAGAAGACAAAGTGAGGCTCTCTGTCTCCACACAAACAGCATTAGACCATGCACATAGCATCTTGGATAATATCAATCTCATCAACAGAAAAGCAGATAAAGTGGATTTGTCTGATGCAGTATACTACACTAAAGAATATGGCTTTTATAGGTAATTACATATGATATAACTAGTCCTGGATTCCATGCCCTTGTGGGTGAATTGTCAGTAGTATGTGTTACCTTGTGTGGTTCTGGCTGGCAGATTATAATGTTATATTTAAGGAATTTCACACTCAAAATATCTAATTGTCTGCTAATTGTGCTATTATTTCATGTAAGTAGGGGATAATTTATTGTTTAAACAAAGTCAGAAAGCCTGCCTAGCTAACATATTTGCTTGAATGGCAGGATATACTGTTGGAACTTTAACAACTTTGCTCTTGAAAGTTAGGTCCTAGACTACACACAACAAATAGCCCCTCCCCCCTCCCAATAATGAAATGATCCTAAATGCTAGGTCCTATAGAACACATAACATATAAGTCTTCCATGATGGAACAAGTCTTGAAAGCTAGGTCCTAGAGTACAAGTAACAAATAAGCTCCATCATAAAGTTTGTTTTGAAAAGCAAGGTCTTAGAGTACAAGTTACTAATGGATTCTTTAATAGAAAACCTTAAGACCAGCTAAAGCGATTCCAGTTCTGTCCCTGATTTTTTGAATTATTTTTGAAGAAGTCATTTTTATTGATAAGATCCAAAGAAATCTCAGGGGAAATTGGGTGGAATTGTGAAGAATGTGTGAGCTTGATTAGCAAGCCTTCTCCTCAAGATCTTTGACTCAGATGGCAGAAGCCACACAAGATCTATTTTACTTGCCAATATAAAGGGATGTATTCCGTGGACGTCATAATACAACACTTTAATAGAAAGAGGATTGATTTATGAGCACATTTATGGCAAAAGCCAAAATTTTATTGATGGGGAGACCCTCAGAAGTTAAATGTTGGTGTGCATGGGTTAACTGAAGAGTTCTCCCTGAAGCCCTTGGTCTGAGGCAAAAATTGTAAGACAAAAAAAATAAACTTCAGAAAACTTGATGAAGATGTATTTTATTGAAAAGCAGTAACCTATACTGAGTTCCCTAGCATTTTTTCATGTCTTATGAAAATGTTACAAAATTCCAAGCCCTGAGGGTTTTTACAAAGGTTCTTTCATATAAGCTTGATTGACCTAATTTAAGCAAGGTGTAGAAAGTTTTTTAAAGTTTAGTATCTCTTTTGAAGTGGCAATAATTATGTCCTTCAACATTGCTCTTAGCTGTAGTTTTAGCTTTGCACTTGACTTGTTGTGGATTGTCATCAAATTTGAAGCCAACCAGGAGCCCTGAAAAAAAATGAGCTTGAAGAAAATTGAAGAGTAATAGAAATACTGCCATAGCGTAATGAAGGGATAACGAGATGTGTAATTACATAAAATGAAATATAAAAATTTACCTGTTGTAGAATTTCAAGGATAAGTAGTATTGCATGATAAGATGGTACAATAATCATTTGCATTTGGATAACGGTATCTAAACTAGTTGGATTTTACAATGTGATTTTCAGTTTATGATTTTTTCTTCTATCTTGCATAGTCATGTTTTAACCTA
Source organism: Pharyngocirrus eroticus (assembly GCA_033118115.1). Taxonomy (NCBI): domain Eukaryota; kingdom Metazoa; phylum Annelida; class Polychaeta; family Saccocirridae; genus Pharyngocirrus; species Pharyngocirrus eroticus. The sequence goes on from JAVSBT010500296.1 coordinate 13,278, forward strand.
TAAGGTATTTGAAGATAACCATGATCATTGATGTGTCGAAAGTACATGGACTCCCAGCCTATAATGATAATCCATGAGGATTATTCTTTCCCAAGGTTAAGGTAGTGGTCATTAAACAGATCGAGTACACAAGTACAGTCTCAGGCCAAAAAAATCATTGTTTGTCCTCAAGAAAAATGGTCTTTACCTTAGATCTAGAAAACGTTTGCTCCTGGGTTTTTTCAGTCTGTAGACAACTTCAATAAGTAATATTGATTTTGCTATATAATTTCTCACCAAAATACATACCAATAAACTCATATTATTATTTATATACAGTGAGTTTAAAGGGAAAGTATTTAGTTTATATTGGCAAAATAAATACAGGCTACTCATGGTTAGTTAAGTTGTCTACAGACTGAGAAGATCAGGAGCAAAGCTTCCATATGGCAACAGTTGGCATAATTTCTTTAAGTGAATTTTTCATTTTCTATGCAAGATTGGGCTATAAAGATTTATATTTATTATTATCATTCAAAAGTATTAATACATCATTTCCTTTATAATTACTCTGTATGTATGTACATAAAAACTCCTTATGCATGAGACTCAGCCAGATGTTGGCAATTTTAATTATTATCTAATAATATGTTGTTTTGGACAAATTGCGGTATCGAGTACATTTATATTGACATTGCGAAATAGTAATCAAGAAAATTGAGTCAAGAAAGAAAATATCTGTGAAGCAGAATTTTCATGCAAATAATTACGCTAATGTGTTATAACTGAATAATGCAAAGCACTTTTGCTGACGGCACACCTCACTATGGCTGCTATGAATAGAAATGACAAAGAATGAGAGTTCCTTTTTTACTACTCTTTTTTTTCGTTCTAAGAAATGGATCAATAATCCAGAGGCTTGTGCTCTTTTTTTTAATACAAGAATGTGTGTGTTTTACTGTGACAAAAGATCATTAAACTACCCAAAGGGTGTGATGGGGTAGACAGGGTATTGACATTTCTAGTCTGGCCTTGTTTATCTTTGTACATTTGCATGTATGATAATGCTATGGATGTTATTACTTCTTCCTCTACATTTTCTTGGCTTTGAAATCATAGAATATTAAAAAGAAAAACAATTCCTCTGACAGCTATTCAAGAACTCATGAAAATAAAAAAGACACATTGTTTAGAAAGCAAGTTTATCTTTGCAATTAGCAAGAAATGCTGGGAAAATGAAAACCATATTTTACCATTGGTTCCGAGCTATGTTATTTTCTCAGGCAAAAGTTTGTGTATGCCTTGCAATATTGAAAATGTATGACTTGTAGAAATAATATAATTCTTAATAATGACAATTTTGACAGCAGGTCCATCAAAAGATCTTAAAACATAATGTCCAACATGAACAGGGAGCAATTTGATGAAAGTTTAAGCTGTGACAGCAACTAATTTTTTTTTTAAAATTGCCCCCCCCCTTCCTTAATTCTGTCATCATTTTTAATTGGTTCCAATATTGCATGTTAGGGAAGAAAATACTCGGTATGGATACGGCTTAATTGTAGATGGGGCTACAGTGGAAGACACTGAAGTATTCGAAAACAAAGTAGTAGCAAGGCAAGATTCTTCTACAAAACTGAAAAAAAGATTACTAGAAGGAAATCAAATGTAGTCCTTTGTAGCAATCAATAAGAAGGGCTAACACTTAAAGAATGTTAGGCTCTTTTTAGTCTTTTTCCGCCAAGAGAAGAACAATATTGTTGCATGACAATTTGTTTCAAGGTGCTCAAGGCTATAAACGAAAGCTTTTGACATGGATGGTAGATCTCTTGCCTAAGATATGCGAAGGCTTGAAAATGATCTTTATTAGGGGAAAAAAGCATCCTACACCAAATGAAAAATTAGATAAAAGCTTTATCATGCAGCACTAGATAAAGCTGCAAATACTTTATAATCCGAGTAGTGGCGTTTTTACACAAACAAGCGATCATTTTCTGAACAAATGAAGTCTCTCTCGTATGACAGATATCGAATGGAATATCATGTATGCGTATTATTTATCACTCATCGTTTTCTTACAAGGCAGACTTAGTGTTAAGTTTTCGATACTTTCTAATTATGTGACCCCCTGCCTAGTAGACATTAATGATTTGATAAAATAATTTAAAATGTTATTTTAGTGTTTTACATGTAAGAGAACTTTGGGTTGTCATTGTAGAATATATGGAAGCTAGAATTATGTACAGATGTAGGAGTTAATGAGAAAAATGGTGTATACTGTTTGTCATAAAATAAAACTGCTTTAAGGTTTAGAGTCATAAAAAGACAAAATAGAAGCGTAGGATGGTATAACAATCTCAATGTCAAGGCCATAAAATGTCATTCCTGCTGTTCATCATTCTACTTGGATTTTTGAGCTTAGCAATGCTTAAAAGTGAAACAACTATAAACAAAAATACATTGTGTGTGTCATTAAAACGAGAGAGGAAAAAAAGTATATAATGTGTGTATTATATGTCATACTTCTTTTACATATGATGCTGCCACTCAGTCCATATTTATATTTTTATTTTATTTTTTGCTTGTGCTAATGATTTTAAAACCAATTACTTCTGAATAGCTGTTCTGACTTGTCCTTTCTTTGAATTATTTCAGATGGATTGGTTTGATCTTACTTCTTTGCTGGGAAGTATTCCTTTGCCTGCTGGTTCTTCTAGCCATTGGGAAGTCATCCAAATGCACATTGCTCATGTAAGTTGTTTTTTATTATAATTTATTTCTTCCCCATCAGACCAGTTCCCAAACAGTTGCTTCATTAATAATTATTCCCATATTTTTTATTGCTATTTAAATGAGTTCAACATACTCAAATGTTTCCCTACTGTAAACCTGTTCCTTTTTTTCTCCATTTGTTTTAGGCCTGATTCAACCTTTGTCCATTGATTCTAATTCTGACCTGTTCCCAATGTTTACCTTTCCTTGCATGTGTTGATAATGAATGTTTAGAGTCAACTGCTGAGATTAATTCAGCCATCATTGCCTTTAGGGACTGAGCCTAACACCAGACTATCATAAAACCCATTAATCATTACAAAAATAAGCTTTTAAAGCTGAAATTCATACCTGATTTCAAGTGAATGATTGCTTTATTTATCTGCAATTGATCAAGATTATTCATGGGTTTTTTCTTTCTTGATTTTTTTCCAGGTTCTGTGCCTTTGGTATTTTCACATTGGTGCTATGTTGGATCTGTGCTGGCTTCCATCTTGGACTAAGTGTTGTGAGTAGCATCATTCATTCCTAGAAATTGTGGGCGCCTATAAGAAAACCCATCATACCCCCCAAAACAGAAAAATACCTCATAATTTTGCCACCATTTTGCTTGATGGAATGAACCTTCTATCTAGCTTAATGACATGTGTCTAATTTATATAAGTGTTGTTTTGGAGACATCTTTGATGGTGCTTATGTATTCCTGATTGTTTGAAATAGAAGAATTTGGATCACAGTAAATAGATCCAAGTACTTCATTTAATTTGGTGCAATTAGCTCCTTGCATCATCAACAATGATATCAGCCAATGAATTGATTATCTTCATTTTCTGGGAATCCTTTACCTTATTTCCTGGAATTGATTTCACCTGAATATGTTTACATTTATGGATGGAAGTATTTACCTGAGGTCATTGATCTAGTTTTTTTTATTAAATTCATCTGGCAGGTTCCAGGGTCAAAAATCTCTACTACCATGTTATTATCATTGATAAAAATGTCCCAAGATTTTCCTTAGCAATTGTTATTAGATTACCTTACAGTTGGTCTTACAGAAGTGCCTGGATGATAATTTGATGGCTGGTATTTGGAATATTATAATTGTGATAAGACTGAAAGACTTTGCTATGTTTATGTACTTTTATCAGTGTAGCTGTCATATGTTCTTCAAAAGTTAGACAATATTGTAGAAGTTTTTCAATCAAGTCGCTATAAGCTGGTACCTGGTTTGAAAGTCTTGTACCCATACCTCATGTTCCATCACTATGTAAGAAGAAGAAACATCAAACAAATGCTTGATTTGATGCTATGTTATGATGTTTGATAAGGTCATCAGCATGAGTGTTTCACTGGCTGTGGTGCTATATGATCACAAGTGTTTACATGTAACAAGGGAACATTGCTCTTTATTATGAAGAGACTATCATAGACAAATAAATAGTCTTCATCTGTTTATTGCTCCTTGTATTTCAAAGCATGAGTAACACCCTAGCTACCTGTCTAATGGAGAAATAAGATTATGCCATTATACAGCCTCAGTTTTAACATAAATCAAAAGTAGTGCTCTCCCAGGGGAGCAGCAATTGTTTGGATGATGCTCCTGTAAACAGCTCTCTAAGGGAGCATACATCAGTAGCCAATGTTTCTATGGCTTTTATTATTTAGTGAATTCATGTGTCCATAAATAAGATGGAAGACTTTGTGACTGGTTTAGGTTACAAAGTAATTGTAAAATGGAGCCTAACCATCTGCTCCCTATCTCCCAGAGAAAGAAAATGTCTACCTTTCAACATTAATGATATATCATCTATTAGATTTTTGATTCTTTTTTTTATAGAGGATACTCTTTGATTGCTGTGCTATGTTAAGAGTTCTAAAAGCTATAAAAGAGACTTCCTTACATTAAAGGACCATGGAGAATGCTCTATAATGATTTTCTTGGAAAACGCACTGAAAAAAACATTTGTCTATACATAATAATATGTTCTGTCTGTGTCTGTTTTGTTTAATAATGATGCACTGCTATGTGTTTTCTTAATATGAAGGGTTTTTATGTGATAGCTGATAAAGAACAATATAGGTCAGGTCGCAAAATGATGCTTTTATTGGAGGAAATGTATAGAAATGACATTGGTCTATTTAAATTGATTTTTTTATTGGTTGATCCCTGATTGGATGGTAAAGAGGGCACATATTTGATGAGGGGGTGTGACATAGGGAGGGATTAACCTACTTAGGTTGAATTGTTATGAAAAAGACATAACGATTCTAGACTTTTGGGGGGATTTTATTTTAGATCAAAGCAAATGATGAGGTTTTTGGTAGTTTTTTTCTGCTTAGTAGAAAGTGGTGAGGCATTCATTATGTCAGCTATGGGCTCAATCAAAGACCTAATATGTCTTGAGGGAGTGAGGCTCATTTAGGAGATTGCTGTGCACTTTTTTGAAGTCGGCCCTTCACAGTGTGGATAAGAGTCCATTGGGAAATCATATGAATGTGAGCGGCAACTTAACGTTTGGTAGCCATGGTTTCATCTGAAGGCATGTCAGAGTAATAAAAAAATATTTTGAGTTTCATTGAAGAATTGACAGAAAAATGATATGCTTACTTGAAATGGTCTAATTTTTTCATTCCTTTTCTTTATAGTTGAATGGGGAAAAAAAGATGACTAAGCCATTCTTTGGAAGCTAGATTGAAATGTTTATTACAGTTTAGATGCTCTGTTTAATTGGGAGACAGCTTGCAATGCATGCGGCTTGTGTTCTTCCTCAAACGGAATACAATTGATATAGAAAGAGTTGTTCAGAGATATCTTTTAAGACAGAAGCTACTATTGGGTGAGGAAAATGATAACTTCTTCACTCTGATTAAAAAAGAAACATGTGCATCTAAAATTCTCTGTTCTCAGCAAATTAAAAGAATTTGAGAATGGATGAAAAAAGAAATAGAAAGATGAGAGTTTTGATGCAGTGTTCTGTTGTTGATGCAGATCTTGTTCCAAGTCAGTTTACTTGTATCTTTGGTGTCCTTTTACCTGCAACAATAGCATGGTTGCATGCTCCTGTTCTTTGGCTTTTTTCTCTCTGTGATTTGTCATGATGTGCAGACTGTGATGTGCATAGAAACCTTTAATACCAGGGTGGGCTTTGTTTGCTGTCCTTTTGCCATCTACAGGCAGCATTTTCTGTGTAAGCTAACAATTGCATTTCCTTGCTTAGATTGGTGCCTGTGGCAGAAAATGTGAGATTGAGAATTGATGGAATTCAATCAGAGATGCTGCTGTTGGGGTGTCACAGGAGAACATTCCAAGACGCTTATCCCTACCAGACTCATCTCTGTGTAACTCAATGATATTGATCAGCGAAGGAAGCGGGGATGTTAGCGTAGTGGTTATCTGACCTATTGTTGTATGGTACATTTGATGTCAAACCTCCCTAAAATGACTAGTATTTGGTACATCTTTCTCATGGTATATCCTTTGTAACAGGTCCTGAACCAATAGTCAGAATAGGTTTAGGACCTGGGACAGTTTTTGCCCTATTGTCAAATATTTGTATGTTGGAGGTCCTTTTGATCTTGTAGAATAAAGCTATCTATTGACTATGGTGAACTAAATAAAGCATGCTAGATAGTCCTATAGAAGAGAAGAAAATTCTTAATCAATCCTGTCAACGTTCCATTTTTTCATTAAGGCTAATTAAGTCATCTTTTTAGTACTGCAAGGTCACTTTTGAAGGTCATACCCTTAAGACTAATATCTCGTAAATGCCTCAACATCAAAAGCCCATTTCTGGATTAGGTTTGGATGTTGTTTATGGAGGATACAGTCTTGGTTGCTTAAGATGGACACAAAATACAAAATCAAGATAAAAATGTTCCTATGAATAAGACTTTGGTAGTTCAAATAATGTTATCATCTATTGACTTACACACAGAGTGGTTGTTAAG
>JAVSBT010500407.1:0-19975 GCA_033118115.1 Pharyngocirrus eroticus
TTTATTTTAAACAAAGTTGCTGTTTTTTTATAAAACTTTAAAAACCTTAGCCATAAAGCAATTGAATAGATAATACACTTATATATCTGCACTATTGCAAGAACAGGAAATTAATTTCTTTTAAATAGTTTACAAAAATGTTTAAAACTGACAGAAGTCTAAACAGAATAACTATAATGCTATATATATTCTACATCATATCAAATTCTATTGAACATTGATATATTATATCATTTTCATCTGCATTTTCTTACCATTTTTATGCTTGGGCCAGTCTTCAAAACTGTATCTGACATCTTCAAATTCTTCCCCAGCAACAACAAATATCCAACGCAACACCTCAGCCCTTCCTCTTGCATCAAAGTACTTCAATGTATATTTGGGGGCCATATTTGGTTGAGATACCAGATGAATTAAGTATGTACATGTACTTCTGACTTTTTCACTTTAAGTAGATTCAATTTTATGAAATTGCAATTGAAAATCTTTTAAGCATTGCACTCAGCAGACCTGCAGATTGTCAATTAGGAAATTATACTGGTGGACGTTTATGTTAACAAATAAAATATATGCTTAGAGGTTTCACCACCAGGTTACAGGGCTACTTTAAGTGTTAAGATAGGGGTAATATAACCAGCTTTATGTGTTTGCAAAACAATAGATTGGCTTATGGAGCAGATGAATCTGTATTCAGTCACAAGAAAGAATGAAGTCACTTCATATAAGTGTGCAATATTTTGCTTTATTTCATAACAGAATCACATGATCAGAGCTGTCACATGGGCACAATTATGCAAGTTTGTCACATGATAAAAGGTACCACTGAAGCAAAATTGAGAGTAAGGGAAAACATACTTTGTTTTCTGAAATTGATGAACTCGAAGAAATATATTGTTGCAAAGCATCTACTGTAAGTACATTCATACGCTCAATGGAACACATGTTTGCAAATAAATGATACAACGAAAATACAATTGAATACATATATATTGCTCTAGAATATGCCCACATTTTATTTTGATTAAACAAAAGATGTTCTTCCATTCTGAACAATTAACTCTTCAAGCCTTACATCATGTTGAGTAGGGAACTAGTAATGAATATAAAATGTGGTATGCTTTTTCAGGGTTTATCTGTGACTAACAATTATGTACATAACAATTAACTACATTGTATAAGGATTTCACACTATCATATAAAAATGAATTTATATTCTTGATTTTGATAAACTGCAGTTATCCAGAGAGAATTGTATCCTTAGGATTTCGCTTGAACACCATTTTATAGCCCAGACATACAATATTCTCTCTTTTTCAATTCCAATGGAAGACCAACTTAAGCTGAATGGGCTATCCTCTATAAATAATAGTTTAAATTTAAAAAAATCAAAATTTGTCTGGGTTAGAATCAAGTCTATATTTGACTCTTGTATCAGATAGTCGAATGTCATTGGCAATCAATACTGATTGAATACTTTTCTGTCTCATAGACAAGTGAAATATGCACATAAACTTCATATTGTGCAGGCTTACGAAAGTTACATTTGTAAAAAGTTAATTGAATGATATAAGATTTATAATTATTTGTCTTTAAGCATAGAATTTCAACAAGGTTCAACATTTTTAAATATTGCTGTATCGAAGTAAATGTTACATTATAAAATGTCAACAAAAGTACATGTATATCTTTTATAGACCAGAAACTCTCTTCATTATTTACAAATTCATTTGTCAGACACCATGCTCCTGAACATATTTATATCATACATATACGCCATCTACTGACATTGGTGTAAAGAAGGTTCAGAGCATAGTTTTCAATCAATTTTTACTGTGTAAAATGGCCATGCTGATTGTGTGAGGGTGAATGGTTGAATTTTTACACACACCCCTCTTGTTGTTCTTTTTCACATTATTATAACACGTATCACAACTTTTGAGTGTATTGCTATCATATATAGCTACAGAAGCGATTAAATCCTGTTCTATAACACTTCATTTCTTTTTCTTTTGTGATTCTTCAATTTCTTTCCTGGCTTCTTCCTCTGCTTTTAGTTTCTTTTCTCTCCATTCATTAATCTTTGGGTTTGATTCCACTTTGCCTTTCAAAGCAGAAAGACGAGGAAATTTCTCCCATTCAGGTGATGCTTGGATTTTTTCTAACCCTTGGGTAAAATTAACAAACACAAGGTCAACCACATTCTGAAAGGGAAATGAAGTATGAAATAAAAAAGTTTTTTTTATGAACAAGGCACTAGACATTTAGCAGCAAATATATTTTGGTTCCAAGATCCATTATCAGAAAATTATTCAAAATTGGAGCAACATTTTAGAGAAAATTTCTCACCTCTTACATGTGATTTCTACCTCTCCAAAAGGCCTTAATCATGTAAATGACTTTGTCTTTGCACAATTGACTGCTCAGGAAGCAGTGACGGGTCATAACTTGCTAGAATTATGTACCCATGATCTCAGTTCAGGGTACAAATCCTTATGACAAGAGATGACATCGTAAGTGGTCAATTGCACAAGACCAAGATCATTCAACTGATTAAGGCCTTTTGGAGATGCAGAAGCCATGTTTTAAAAGGTAAGAAATTTCCTCTAAAAAATTTTTTCCAATGTTGAATAATTTTTTAAAAAATTGACATTTAGTTTATTTCGTTATAAATGATTCAAAAATGAAAAAGCCCAAAGAAATGATTGTTGTTTTTTTCTTTTTCTTTTCATACATGTACTGGTATATCATTTTTTATCAATGCCACTCTTTGCAAAGATAAATGTTATTATTTCGTTATAAACCTTTATTATGTTTTCCTGACAATTTGAAATGGATGACATTATATGTCTCTAGCTATAGAGATAAAAAAATATTAGGAATTAATATCAAAATGGTACGAGAGTGGAAAGCTTTTTTTCAGAATAAACATGTAAATGGTTGAATTAAGTGACTTACTGGTACTCCATCTGTTATATCTTCTACTTTTTCTTCCACGTTCTCTGTTGTTTCCTCAATTTTTTCTTTCACATCCTCTGTTGTTTCCTCAACTTTCTCTTTCCCACCCTTTTTTTTTTCGTCAATCTTATCTTTTGCATCCTTTGCTGTTTTCTCAATTTTATCTTTCGCATCCTTTGCTGTTTCCTCAATTTTATCTTTCACTTCTCCTGTGCTTATATGACCATTCATCATTGGCCCCTTGAGTCCTTTCAAGAAACTGCCTCCATTCTTTTCTAAATAGAGCTCTAATTTTGCAAGAAATTCTGGAAGCTGTTCATCACGATACTTTTTTAAAAGCCCTTCCTAAAAGGGTAAAAATATATTCCAGTTAGATAATAACTTCTCCACAAAGAAAATACATTTTTATTCTCCATCATATAATCTGTAAAGAAAGGGTATTTGAGACAAAGTTGAAATTAATTTCATATCTTGGGACCGTTTGTGTAGTCAAAAGGGTAATTTGGACAGAATATTGAGAAACTTTATTGAGAGCACATAAAACTTTACATTAGTAAGGCGGGGCGTTAAACAAAAAACTTTACAAGTGTACACATGTATATCTACATCTTATTTTACCAGGGTTATCTGTACAGTTTCATAGATCTAACCTGCCATTAGCCATAGGAGAGATATTTTTCAAGTCTTGTGTCAAAATAGTTGTTTTCAGGGAATTTTGAGACAAATACATTCATTGTTTTCAGTCTTTGTATAACATTTGTTCCAACTACTTGCATATGATATTATCTTATTCTATTAGGACCATTCGATATTTTGTAATAAGTCCAATCCCAATAATCAGTTGGATGCGACCTGTCCATATTTCATGTCAGATTAAAAAATAAGTAATTCAAAATTTCGCTTTTATGTCAAATTTAGGCAACAAAATCCAGGAAAAGACTCTACATCTGTCAATATACATTCTTGATAAGTAATAGAGATCTGTAAAGAGGTTATTTGTATAATATTAGATATTTATGCATAGTCCCATGTAAATTGGAAAACCTTGCTCCTTTACTCTGTATTGACGTAAAAGACAGAGAGAAGTCTAATTTACCTAATAATACATTTTTTTTTAAATCCAACATACAGACTATCCATCGACCAAAAAATCTATTTAGAATGGCCAAATTATGATTTATCAAGCATATTCTTACCCTTTTGCTTTCATCGTCTATTTGTTGTGCAACCTCTACTGGTCTTTTGTTTTCATCTATGCTTCCAACAATCATGTCAACTTTGGCGTCTTCTAAAGGTGTGATTCCGTTTGTAAAACCAAATTCTCTAGCAAGATATCTGGCAATGGCAAGACTGGAACAGACTTGTTCTTTTCCTTCTATTTCTAATAAAGGTACTTGACCAAAAGGAGATTCTGAAAAAAGGAGGAAAAGACAAAAAATATAATTAAAAATTAAATATTATACTAAACTCAGAACTTTGAATTCTTTAGTTTTCATTTTATCACAACAATGAATTCCTTGATATGACTAAACAAAAAGCTATGATTTACATCAACTTGACTTTCTCTATTTCAGCTAAAAATCTTCGCAAATAGGTCCAACATTTTCCATATTAAATATTAGAGAAGTTTGAATTGCATTTCTATACTTTTAAGAAAACAAACTATGATCATAACTAATGATTAGTTTCTTAATGGAATGGTGGTGATTTCCATCAGCTTTTTCACTATGAATCATTTTATGCACCTTTTACATTGAAATCTTGGGGCTATAATTGTAATCCTCTATACTGAATATTTCATTCATTTATTCATACCCACATTTAATGAAATATCAAAATGTTTTGAATACACAGACTTCTTCTAAAATGCTATTGAATGCATTCAGTAAACACATGAAATAAAGGCACACACTAGAGGGCATGGTTTCAAATTGCATCACTTTTTTAATTTTCTGTCCATTGAAAAAATAAAAACAAAGAAAAATGAAGAGTTCTTGTTGCAAACCACTTACTGTCAGGATAGTCACTTTCATTCCATTCTTCTTTAGTTTTTATATCTACATCATCAAACTCTTGATCTGCCAGAACGAATAACCACTGTAGAAAAGCAACATTGTCTTCCATGCTGTAATGGATTAATTTGTACTTGGGTGGGGGTGGTGGGGGCAGAGCTGGCACATTTTTGTCTCTGGAAAATAGGAAAAAGATGAGAATATAGAAGTATATTAATATGCAAATTAAACATTCTCAATCACATAAAAGAGTCTAGGTTAAAAATCTGGATGAATATTCACAAGGAAATTGTTGGGTGGAAGTTGCTTTGAAGAATATCTCACAAGGGTGATTAAAATGTCTAATCTGGTTTTGTTTTTGTCTTTTGGTTGATTCATCAATTTAATCAATTATTTACTTAAATTGCATCTGTGTTGAGGCATCAAGTTTCCATCACAGATGTTGAGTAAACAAATAATTACATCCAGTATTCATAAATATTATTATAATTTGATATCGCCTGCATCTTACGTCTATATAGGGATCTGTGCATCATCTTGTCATAAAGATATAAAGACTCAATATTTAATAAAATGATGCCATCATCACAACATATGTTTGACCTTTGTTGTATCTTACACATGCAACCTTCACATTCTGTGAGTTTTGTCTGGTTTTAAAGATATAAACCTATTGTCTGGCTGGTCACATGTGATCAGTTAATTATTCTTAGATAGTTATGATGGTGGAAGTCAGAAACAAGAATGAATAGAACATTCCTGCAAAAAACAACAGGAGACTATGCAATAAAAATGAAAACATCTGCATCAATAAAAAAGACAGCTTTGTATGAAAAAAAATGATAGTAAAGCCATATAAAATGTACAATAGATATGATTATATCTAGAATTTCTAAAGGGTTATCCTAAAAAAAACATGGAGTATTTAATGGGCTTTGTCTGGCAAATACAACCATGCAAGGTGTGTACTATATAGTACAAAACCTGATTGGGAGGGGGAGGGGCAAGCAAATGCGACTAGTAATGCTAACACTTTTCTCTGCCTTTTTGTCAGGTAGCTAGGTCTAGCAGACCCTTAGGATGTCATGTGATCACCTGTTTCTATCATTGTTGAGTTCAAAAATACCCACATATCTAACTCTTGTGAAACCTAAAAACAAGTATATTATGTATTCAAAAAAAACCATACTAGTAATCTATTCAAATCATTGTGGTTTTGAATACAATTTCAATGCAATAAAAAGGCATTTATTACTACACGTACTATTAAATAACAGGGCAGTCAGTGACAACTTTTTATAAAACCCTCCTTCTCCTTTTGAAAATGAACAAAACGGATTTCCTTACTTTACACAACAAGCTCTTATATATTACCAAATATATTATTGGTTCCAAGGTCCATGATAAAGTAAGATTTTTAAAGCTTGTAGAAAATACCAGTGTCAAGTAATTAGGTAATGATAACAAATAATTATATGTTATGTTCAAAAACCATAATTAGAAAAATTACTCAATTCTGAAGAAAAAAATAGAAACAGAAACATCTTTTTGAGAGGTAAGAAATTTTTCCTCATAAAAGTTTGTTCTGATGTTAAATAATTTTCCTAAATACGAAAAAGTTTCAGATTTTCTTAGCCATGATTGTAAGCAGATGTCAAACATAATCCAAACTGATAGTTCTTACTGGAATACAACTGGAGACACCTAGACTATAGACTTTTTTATTGCAGCAAATAATTCATCTCATCCTATGGGGGGTTGGTGTAAATTCATTAAAATTTCAAAATGAAACTTTATAAAAAAAACTACAAAATTATTTTCTTTCTATGTTATGATATTGCAAAAAAACACCTTTTTTTCTTCAGTCTCCCATCATTTTCATAGATAAAATGTGTATGAATTTGAATAAAGTGTCAATCTACCCACCAATGTTGATGATGTATGTCTAGAATAACTCAGCATGATAATATCTATCACATCTTACGATATCAGACCACAGACATAATATGATGTGAGACAGAAATTTTGCTTCACCTCAAAAAAATATGACTTAATATTGTTATAATTATTAGCTTAATTCTATAACCCTGCCCCACCCTTGTAACATGGTATCAGGCTCATGAGAAAGACTTCATGTTTTTGCTCTAGATCATATTGCATGTAAGCAACAACATTGTACACCCTTCAGATCTTTAGACACAAATGCATGAAAGATTTATTCATCTTACAGCTAAAGATAATACATGTATAAGCTACACTGATAAAAACAATATAATCATATGTAATACATTTAAATATGTTAACCAGAACCCTAGGTCACTTCTTTATAACATTCTAAATCTCCCCCCCCCCCCCCCATTGTTTTTTTTAAATTAGATAAATAAAAGAAAGCGAATTCTCCATTTTTCTTTCATGATCAGAAAACAATCTTTGCAATATACAAATGCTTTTTCAATCATGAATCAGCCAAACATTGCCTTGCAAAATACTGAAATCATATTTTTGATTTCCCAACTCTCAACAAATAAATAAAGGTACTTACTCAAAACTTAATTTTTGTTTAATTTTATCAAGTAATTGTCTTGGAAGGGAATTCCTCCTATCAACCTCTCCATCTGACATTTTGAATGAAAATTTTACAAAGAAATTCGAATGTAGTTAAAAACAAATTGCAGCTGGAATATTTTCTCTGACACAGACACACCTTTCTGATTAAGCTTACTCACACTAACTGATAGCCCACTTCATATATGTGAATAATTATTGCCGGATTTTGATATTCATTATCATAATGCATCGACTACAGAATTACATAGGAATAATTTGCATACCCTTATCAAAATGAGATTCTATTGTTTATTCATTAGAACATAGTGTGAGGCTTGGTCATCAATGTCACGGTTACTAGATCATCAACCCTCATACTTGTTAAATAATTAAAATCTTTCAAATTACAAACAATTTCATCATGTACAACTTTTAATGGTATCACATTATATAATTGTCTTTCTTGTCAACTTCCTCTTGTTTGTTTTATTGGTTTAATATGTCCATTAGTTCTAATTTTTCACCTTCAGTTAAGTTTTTGATGACATCATCTTATACCTGTGTATCTTGCTGTTTGTAAATTAAGGTATCCAGGGGTCAATTTAATTGAGGGACTGACCGTTTTTGCTCCATTATAAAGTATAGGGTGGGACCCTTAAAAATGTTGATATTTTAGCCAACTTTTAATAAACATGTTTGCAGGTCCCTCTGAGAATAAAAAGTAACGCGACCCCAGGGTATCAATAGCAAAATAAAAAGTAGAATAATTCCTTACCTGAAAACTCTTTTTATTTTTTCTTGAATTCTATCAATAATCCCCATGCTGAAAGTCTCTTGCAATATCAACAATGATTTTTTTTCAAATAGAGAATCAAACACAAATTACAGAAGTACTTGAATCAAAAACTATCCTCATGCGACTATTCCATTTCCTGTGTACGCAATATCTGAAAAATAATCCATACAAAAATAAGCAAAATTAATTCAAGACTATCTACTTGCACATACTTCTTTAAGTTTTTATTCAATTCTATATTCTCTGTAATAATCAAACAGACACAAAGAAAATCACCTGTAGATTGTAAAAACTTCCACTTACGTTAAGTGGCCAAGAGCTCATGAAAAATTTAAATGCCTGGAAGTACTTAGAAAATATATGATCTAGAAAAAATAAGTAAAATTGATATATACTGAAAAATGAAAACAATGGACCAACATGTTTGGCTTTGAGCTAGAGTTCCAGATAACCAGATAAAAACTACACATGATACAAACATATAACCAAGCTGGTAAAAGTAGAACATTGTAAATCACAAATAAATTTGGGTATGCTATTGAATAATAATTGTTTTTTAATAAAATCATGATTTGAAGTTACCATCAAATTTGTACTTTTAACTTTATTGATAAGAATAGTCCACAAGCAAATGAGAGTGAGAGAGAAAGAGGAGGAGGAGGAGGAGAGAGAGAGAGAGAGAGAGAGAGAGAGAGAGAGAGAGAGAGCAATCATTCCCCCACAACAGGATTCTAGTACATAACAAGTTACCCCTCTTTTACCTAATTTTTTCAATTCCTGTGTAGTGGGAAGAAGGGAAGGGAAAAAGATAATTGCAAATGCAGGTGAAAATCTTTTTTCCAATATTTCTAAGCAGTTTTAATTAGAAAAGTTTACAAAAAGATTTTTAAAGCGATGGTATTTTTATTTTGCAGATAATTTGAATTGGTCAAGTAATACCAAGATTTAAGCTGCAAACCATTGTAATTTAATGCACATGTCAGTTTAGATTTAGATCAGAATTTTCAGGTCAGGAATACACACAGACTTATAGTAATGTATTATGAATATGAAACAAAATGTCAGTAATGAGTTATCATATGTATACTTGTATATGCAATAGTCATGAACATTAACATCCCACAATCATAGATTTCATTCATTATTTTTTCTAGGTTAAAAGTGTGCTTATGTGTAGTAATCTAAGTGCAATGTTCTCTTCTTTACAATATTTCATGAAAAGCCTCATAATTCTCAAACCAATTTACGATGCAGATTGCACAATTTCAAATTTCCCTCAAATATAATAAAAATTCAACAAATCATTCTATTTACTTCCCATCCATTGTTCTACATGGTAAACTGCATTATTACTATGCAAATCTTTTTATTCTTTTTCTATCATATGACCGTCTGCTGGTTGTTAAAAACTTGGCAATCCAGGTTGTCATTTGACAGGTAGGATAACACAGTCAAACTAATACTTCTAGGACAGAAATTCTATGATCAATTATTGTACCCATATTCATCTACCTATGTCTGTGTAAAGGTTATGCCTGAGTAGGCTGCGAAATTATTTTGGGAATTTGTGTGTATTAGTTGCTTACTTGCTTGCTTGATGAGGGGTCAATTTACTTGAATGGCTAAAATCTCAACATTGCTAAGGGACCAACCAATACTTTAAAATAGGGCCAAAACGCCTGTCTCTCTTTATTGACCATTGATTGATTGATTGATTGATTCATCCATTAATTATCTTTTTAATACATTGGTTAATCATATAGTTGCTTTGTGATTCATTGGATTGCTACAATCAACAGGTTACTCTTGACAATGAAATAAATCAACTTATCATGTGATGTTTTGGGATATACTGCCATCACGTTAAAATTATGTTATTGGTTCGTGTAGGAAAGTTAGACATAGAGATGTAAATTTGAATATCAAATATTGAGTTAAACAAACCATCCTATTTACAATAGAAGCAAAATATATTGCATACTATAGTGAAATAAAATACACAACCATTTTAAGACTGAAAAAAAAATGGTGAACTTTTTAAAGAATAGATAGTTGCCACCATGCTAAAAACTAAGAGACCTTCTCATAAAAGTAAATGTTATAAAGAAGATAAGTTGGAAAAAATGTATCTTTCTTTGACATCCTTTTTTTTCAAAATTTTTTTTACATAAAGTATTCATATCTCAATGTTACCTTTATTTTTAAAATATCATTAGACAAAATCTTCAATTGTTGTAATTTTCCAAAATATCACTAGATGTAGCTTTGATATTTTGGAAAAATTACAATAATCAAACACCAGGACATTTTTAGTTTTAGTTTTTCTAGACAAATATTAGACATACATGTATGCAAGCTCTCAGAGTCTCTTGAATTGACATTGCTTAGCCTCCTGAAGTCAAAAACTGGATCTCCTGTCTGCAATGAAACCAGCATGATGTTGTAAATCTAACCAAGAATCTGTTAATATATTCATGGTCACAAATGACAAAATGTCCTGGTAACAATAACTCTACCCTTTTTACCATTAGTTGCGGTTTGGTCACTGAACAATATGGGTTTGCCACATATCAGAGTGACTTTAGCAAATTAGTACATTTTTGATCCTGGAGTACTTCTTTTCCATCCTTCTATACCTTTTACTTTTACATTTTTCAGTGAATTTTGAGAATATAGTCGTCAGCAAATGTTAGGCATTCCCTTGTAAAAGGTACCGATAATCATATTATAGCATAATGTTGCAATACCCATAACGAACTAAAGGACTAAGAAATTGCAATTTTATTTGATGAATAGGATTCCCAAATTAATTCATTGAAATCAATTAAAAAAATTCTACAATAGCATTTGTTAAAGCCCCAGTCACACAATCACTGTTTAGAGCTACAATGAGTCACAATCATCGAAATTGTGAGCATTCGTGAGGAACCGTAACCAGACCATTCCTATCTGTGATGATCTGTAGCGCATCGTAGGGAGCTACAGAAATTTTAAACTGTTTAAAACTTCCATAGCTCATCGTAGTCGAGCTATGATCTATGTATAGATGGAAACATGAAAAAACTTCGAGACTGACAATATTATGATTTACAAACTTTAGAGGATAGTGAAAACTAGCAAGATGCAAAAGAATGCTCTTTTACCTAGATTTTTGAAATCTAACCCATTTAAAATCTCGTTATAAAGATGATCCACGTACATATTCATGGACAATTCTGGCCCCATAATTTGTATAAAGGGGACATTTTGTTGTTTTTTGTCTCATTTTTTTTTTCACTTGAGTTTTTTGCCAAAGGATTTTCAAAATTATTAGATAATGTTATAAGGCTACTTTATAATTATTGTTTTTGTATTTTGTATGTTTTGAGATTCGCGAAAATTCTATAATAATAATATTAGGAAAGACAGTGTTTCTCTCTTTAATCTTAAATATCTTAGCGTATAGAAAAGCTTTGAAGGGACAACACAATATTCCAAAAGACAGCAAATTGGCTATTTGGAGCATGTAATGAGAGACTTGGGCCATTCCAAATTGATAAGCTGGTTTATGAAAATGAAAAAAAATTGCATAAAAAATTGGTGGGGCAGGCAGCATATTTTTTCTATTTATCTCACCATGATTTGGACTACACTCGGCCTTTTACGTCAAAACCACAGAATGGAAGGAGGTGTTCGGGATACGCAAGAATGTCTTCTATAGTGCAATTAACCTCTCTATAGTTCTCTACTATGCAGAAAATGTAGGTTTTTTAACAACTTTGTTGCCTGCATTTGACATATTCACAGCAAATTTTGAAGATTTTTTTTTATCAATCGCAAGAAAATGGCCATGCAGCATCCACCAACCAATTTGGAATGGCCTTACACCCTTATCACAAATATACATTCAAATTACTATGTTGGCCTGTATAAAAGTAAATAAGTATAGAAACAAATATATTTGTCAACTTTCATGTCAACTTTATTTGTTAATATTTTTGTACATACACAATAACAACATTCCTAACTCCTCATATTCTCTTAATTGACAATTTGAAAACTAAATATAAAGCAGCTTCAATTTATAATATATTTCTATCTTGATTGACTTTTGCTTTGACAATGTATCAAACTTCATTTCTTTTCTTCTATTTTTTACACACACTCATAACTACAACAATCTCGTCCTGTCAAAAGTACTCTCATTCCTAACAAAATAATCATCATGAAATCATTTAAGTAGTAAAAGTTAACAGTATTTAAAGAGCATTATGATTCTTCTCATACAAAAAATCCTTGTACTGTCATTTTCAGTTACAAGTTACAGCTCATGATCCAAGAATTGTGATCATTCAAACACAAACTACAGAAGACCTAAACAAATATTACACAATGGTGATAAAGATCACACTTCATATTCATCATCAGGGTGTTAGCACTAAACTAATAATCAAAGTCTTGATTGATACTTTCTGTAATGTTCTGTCAACAAGATCTGTCACAAATTTAAAAGAACCACTAAACATGTGTCAACTTGATTGGTTTCTTCAGTAAATCATTATTTAAAAAGTCTTGCTCTTCTATTAATTGTACACAAATAAATGGAGTACAATGTTAAAATGCTTTTTTAGTTTACAAGTAGATAAATCCTGATAGAAACAAATAGATCCAAGTCAAAGCATACAATAATATTTCTCTCTCAGTTGCCCTAAATTTCTATCCAGCTTTAATTATTAAATATCTGTAGATAGCTTTCAGACAATTTGAGGAAAAAGCAATTCATGAAAACTTAAGTTTGTTTTTCATTTTGTAATCATTCTATTCTTAATGTTACTACTTCATATAATGTCCTGTAATGCTGGAATATTTGGACACACCCTTGTGGATGTTTTTCATGTTTTAGTCCTCCAAAGCATGCTGGAATAAGTGAGACATGGATTCTCCATTGTGAATGCGCCTCATGGCCTCAGAGATCATTACACTAATATCAACAGTCTTTATCTTATGACACTGTAACTTTTGAATTTCATGAGGAACTGTGTTTGTTACCACCACCTGAAATATAAACAAAAACATAATAATGGAAAACAGTTCACAATCAGACATTATGTATATTTTTTTTCATTTTAAGCCCTAGAAAACTTGTATTAGTGCCATTATTGATATGTTTTCTCATATCTCTAATCCAAATAATCACAACATAATCAATAGTGTATGAGACATTGAATATTAGCTTTACCTCATCTATATGGGAGTCTTCAATTTGTCTTGGGGCGTCTGCTGACAGTAATCCATGAGTAGCCATTACATAAATCTTGTAGGCACCTCTGCTTTTCAGGATTTGTGCTGCATTTACAAAGGACTCCACATCGTCTATCATATCATCCTAATGGACAGCAGAAAAAAGAATTCAGCATCAAAAATTCTAAAATCATGATTCTAAGCAATTCTGGGTTTTTTAAATTTCTTAAACAACTGTGCTTCTCCTTATCACTTAACTGATAATCAAATTCAGCTAAACTTACTACAGTATAGCAACAAAGTGCATATAAAAATCCAAAATAATGATCAATTTAACATAAACAACAAACTTTAAGACTATGGGAACATAATTTAATTCAATGTTATCTGTTTGCCTTTGAAAGAAAATACTAAATACTCACCACTACTATGGCAATTTTTCCTCCTACGTCCCCTACAACATTGATCGGTGGTTTTTCTTTAGCTTGGACAGCTGGAAATAAAGCAAAATCACTAATTACAGGCTGGTGTATGACAAATGTGCTTAAAATATGTATAAATTTACCTTTTTACTTGTACAGCATCCAAAAAGGATTTCAACAATTGAAAAACTTATTAGACTCAATTAGCTTTCATAGCTCTAATAAGCCCGATAATTCATAAACGACCAAAGACTTTTATTTACTGTGATGGATCCCAAGATTCAGACACCTCTCTCTGTTTTGAATATCAAATAAATTAGTAAATACTGATTCTTTTCTCTGATGATCTAAAATTTGAGGTATGTCATCTTGCAGTAATGAAAAGAATGTTACAAACCAGGTAAGATTTCTAGTCCCATAAAGTTAGATCTTGTTTCAACACCAGGTGGAGGTGGTGAGTTTCTGCCATCTATGGCTTCTGATTCTGCTGTTTTTGCCTCTCCATGTATAACAGCTATTCCGAGTCTCAATCGCTCAGCATAGGATGTGGCCCTTTTCACAACCCCTGGGTGTCTAGCAACAATTACTGAATTTCTGTAATCTGGTATCTGAATGGAGAAAAGATAGGAAAACATGTATTCCCTCAAATGTAAGACAGTGTATTTCTGTACAAGCTTTATGACTATGACATGAGGGAACCGATCTAAAGAAAATAATATAAGGAATCAAGATAGCTCTGCTATGCTAAATTAGATAAAATGTTAATTGACATTTTGGTCTGCTCATTAATCAAATCATTCCCTTGACCATAGTTTAATGAACAAGGCAAACATTTATTTTATTGGAAGCTAGCAATTTACACATCAGACTGTTTTAGACCCATGTTAAATTATTATATTATTAAATCCAGTAGAAATTTTCAAATGTTAGTCATTTCCTTAATAAACAGGCTTTCCTGCCAAATTATTTCGAATCACACAATGACTGTTATGGACAATGAATATTCAAAGAAATTAAGTAGAACAACAACTCCGAAAATCATGTTGCTTGATTTATTTTCAAGACAATCACATGACGTTAAATGTTTGACAATCTTACGATGTCATCTTCAGAACACTGATGACATTTAATTGTAAAATCAAACAACATGATTTTCAGAGTTATTATTCTACTTTATTTCTACAAGTTATTAGTTGATAAAGGAATATTCAAAGCCCCTACAAAGAAAAAAAAATGAGCATGTTGTAGCAAATAAAAAAAATAATTGAACTTGACAGAGTTGATGGAAGACATTTTTACTTACAGATTCTCTGATGTATTGAATGAGGAATGGGGATGCTCTCAAATTATCCACAGGACAGTCAAAAAATCCTTGGATTTCTTTCTGGTGAAGATCCATTGTAATCACATGTGTAAAACCTGTAAGAATTTTAAAAGGAAACACCAATGGAAAATGTATTGATATTTTTCATATTCTTAAAGGAAGACTACATGAATTTAAACCTGTTATTTAGGTTAGCTATCAGTCTGATACACGAACCTGGTCTCAATTCATTATTTTTTAATAAGACAAAAAGCGTAAAAAATGTAACCATCAAATTGCAGACATTATCCCTTTAAACTACTTCAACTACGTCTCATAGGTTTTTTTAACAGTAATATAGAAATTATAAAGCATAGCCTTGCATACTTTGGTTCTATACTTTACAAAAGTTAATCATTATTGGCAAAATCCTCCAGCTCTATCAAATCAGTATCAACTAATTTATATTAATGAAAAATCACTAAATGTTGTGTGTTTCCATTCTTGCTATTTAAATGTCAATAAGTTTGGTATGTCTTTTGTGTATACCTTCAGTATTTATTTTCTTGTATGTATGTATGCAAGCCTATGACAGAAGGCCCCATGGAAGACAAGTTCGCAAGCAAAATATAGAAATAGAATTATGATTTTTGACGATATAAACGTGCTCTACATCTAAATTGTTTTTGTTTTTTAATGTCTTAAAAATTCAGGGAGTGTCAGATTCAAAAATGTTTTTTTTAAACATGTCAACATTTCTGATTTTTTTATTTATTGTACAAATTACCTTTCATTGATATTGATATGTACACTATGAAGTGCTGAAACCAAAACAATATCTTACTGGTAAAAAATGTGTACTGAAAGTAGCAGATGAGCATCAATTTCAAAAAACTAAAATTGTTGGTGAGTTTAACAAGTTCCGCTGCCTTATATAGAAAATAAAAGCTACTTACCAGCTCTGCAGAACATTGTTGCAAGAAGTTTCGACACAATTGAACCCCTTTTTCTCATTTTACTCTGTTTACAATAGGGTAGATATGGGAAAACCCCTATAATTGTCCTTGCAGAGGATGTCTTACAGGCATAGGCCATAATCAAGGACTCCATAATATCATCATTAACATCTCTAAAATTAGAATGTAAACATATTGAAAGGTGAAAAATAAAGATGGGCTTAGCCTTTATTTCAGTCAAATAACACCCAATTTAAGGTAGCCAAACAGGATCACGTTAATGAGTATACAGCTCCAAAATATTAGAGAGAACCTATCCAAATCATATATCATCTGAACCACCTTCAATTTTTAAGATCTCAAAATACAAAAACAATCTAAACTAAGAGCATGTTTATAGGTTCAAAATTATTAAATCTAAATGTTGTTTTTTATTAACTGCTGAAAGAAAAATAATTGGTCATTTTTGATAAATGGTCAAAATTTGGTCAATTTTTGTATCTACCGAATTTAGCTGTTGTGTAAGAAAAATCGTTTTTAGCTCATAGACGATAACCCAACCCAACTCATTACCATATGTACATCGTGTACAGTCTTACTGCAGGCCACAGTTTGAATCACATGGCTGGTATGGAATTTGGAACAGATGTGATTTTAAATCAAAACCCAGCCTTGGAAAACAAATTTCCCATATTTACTCAAAGTATATAACTTCTCTTACTTGCTGCCTGTCTGAATAATATAAACATCCTTTCCTCTCACTGATTCCCTTATTTCAACCACTGTTTCTGGAAGAAAAAAAATTGACAATTGATATTTTCATCCTTCCAGGGTGTTCATAACTGGCAGTCCAGACAATTTCATCTACAGTATAAGGAATTATGTAGTCCTCCCCAATTTTAAAATTCTGGCCATTTTCTTTAAAACCATGAAGATATGCAGTTCTCTTTAACAATAGAAAAAAATTGTTTGTGTCTCCAAGTGTTTACTGATTTCTTTCCATCCAGGGATCTGGTGCTTCCAAGTTCTTGGAAATGACCAGTTTGGGCTTTTGATGGGACAGAACCCCCCTTTCAATCAGATATCACACATATAAACCATGTACTGGTCTCTCCCTTTCCATGCCATGGGGATGTTTTCTCATTTTGCACATGTAATGCAGCTTATATATATTTACCTTTGTTTGATTTTTGGTATGCATTTGCATCTGCTGGTCGCAGGCCTAATTTCCTGTTGAAAAAATCAAAAAAATCATATCTGATACGAAAACTGTTAAAAATAAGGGCAAAACACCAAATAAGAAATAGCTAAATGTGATTGATACTAGCAATTATTGTGATACAGGCTTACACTTACAGCTAAGACTTATGTGTCACTTTGTAATCTACTGTAATGGCAAACTGAATTGTAATGACAGGCACTGTTGCGCTGTGCATTATGTAATGTCAAAAAGTCCATTGCCAACTGATCATTTAAAAAATATAGTAAAGCAACAACTCAATAATCATGATTTATGTTTGATTGATTTAGTTTCCAAAGACAATTTACATGTACTTGAATTTACGACTTATCTTCGAAGTCATCTCATTAGACAGTATTCTGATGATGACAACGAAGGAAAGTCGAAATATCAACAACATGTACAGAAAATTGTCTTGAAAAATAAATCAACCAGACATGATTTTCGGTGTTATTGTTTTACAAAGCAATGTCAAATTGAGCGATAATTGGTCAAAGTGTTTACTTACTCGATTACAGCAGTAGATAAAGCAGGGTGAGAACTGCCTGCAAAAATCACCATAGAGCCCTTCGTCCCAATCTTATTCATGGCTGCAGCGGGTTGTATTCTGTTACCCAAAACTTTCTACAACTCTTACTGTTTAAGTAGAGATCAATTGTGAGTCTGATACCACGCAGTTGACAGGTCTGGGCTGTCTAATCGTATAAAGTTAACTCCCTTGCTGCACTCTAGTGGTAAAACAAGAATTATATGTATATATACATGTCTAAAATATGAACATGGGAACATTTACTTTGTATGTTTTAATCAATTATAAAGATCTATACAATAAAAAACCTAGTTGTTATGATACTATGCCATACTTAGTCTATGCGGTACTTAGTATGTTGTCACAGTTTATTTGGTATATGAGTTAGCCAATTTTGAATCCCATGTGAAACTATAATGAGGATTTGAAATTGCAATAACAAGACTCCGAAAATTATGTTTCTTGATTTATTTTCAAGACAAATACACTTTGTGAAATTTTCGGCAATCTTACGATGTCATCTATACAACTATTTTTTCACATTCTCTTACTTTTACCACCAGATGTCATAGGTATTAAACGGGTCGATTTTTAAAAACTTTTAAATTATGATTGATATGTTAGCACACACTAACACTTTGGTCCATTTAGAGTCAGGATATATAGAACGTAGGATCTCCATAATGTGGCTTAGTAAAAAAAGAGGTTTATATTTTTTCAAATTGGTATTGGTGTATTTTTCAACAATCTCATTTGCAGAAGGTAAGTTTATTTTACAGTCCAGGGATATGTCCAGTATCATTCAACTAGAGCAAATTTTAAGGTTTTAAAACCTTTTCCTTAAAAATCATGAACTTAAGTAGAGATGAAATTTGAAAACTATTTTAGGAGTTTGTTCCTATCAAAACAGCCATGATAAGATAGATGTAATAATCTGCAGTGACAGAGCAGCCATGGTTGTTGAATTGAAATTGATTTGCTTCTAAGTTCTAGAAACTTAATACACATTTTGACCAGTAAAGGTATATTTTTTTGGTTTGAGCACTGCATTTGGGTGATTTCAATATCAATAAAAGGTTGCTTTATTTCTTGCAAAATATGGTACGTGTTTTGTCATAATTGAATCAATTTTAAGGATATCAAAAACAAAATGGATTAAAATTGAAGGCACTAATTCATAGATTTATGTCTTCAAGTTTCATTTTTAAAAAGGATTGTTATAACTGCATACAGAGACAAAATGGTGTAGAAATAGACAATTTTTCAAACTGTTTTATTTTGAAAAAAAATTATGTTAGTGTTCCATGACATCATCACAATGAAAATTATGAATAACAAAAATAATAATCTCAATAAAACTGCACAGGAAACTGAAATGACAATTGGAAACACACTCTTTTGGTGTTTTTGTTTAGTGAGTATAATTTTAAAATTGAAAGAAATAAACTGCCTGCAAATTAGTTTTTGATGCATTACTTTCTTCTATTTTAGAAAGGGACTGGAATACTGAAGCTCAAGAGAAATTACAAGCAACCCTGGACCAAAAACCTATAGACAAAGTAGTAAGTGGGGGGAAAAGTGTAGAGAGAAGATTCAAACTCAATGTTGTTTGTCAAATACATTCTAAATATATATCAACACAGTTTGAAATTAGTCAAAAATGGTTGAATGACTTGGGGGGTGGGGGGGGTGTATTGTAAGTCAACAGGATATGAATGCTCTTTCTATGTTGGTCTTGTTTAATATAAAGATTTTATGTTGTTGTTGAATTTAAATTTGCACGTACTTGATGTATATTTTTATTTATAGATATGAGCGCATACCGGTGGCATTACAATGTTATCATATGGTTAATCAGTGAAGCTGCAAATACTCAAAGGTTTCATTATAATACAAGGGTCTATTTTTTTTCTCAGAAGGACATGCTAGCATGATTATTTAGGAAACAGCTAAAATCTCAAAAATTTTAAGGGACCCAAAAAAAACTCATGGCCC
>JAVSBT010500518.1:0-19969 GCA_033118115.1 Pharyngocirrus eroticus
TCCAGTATTGTCAAAAACTCCCTTTTATTTAAAGTAGTATACCAATTTTGGCCTAATGTATACATCGCTTTAAGCAAGACATGGGTGGTTTATGATACAATATCAGAAATGTCTAGAGTGGATTATACAGGTTTCCATGCGGGTGTTTCTATAGTTAGGGAAGAGGGAATTGGACCTACTAAGTTTTTCTTGTTTGCTTCTTTGGTACAGTCCATATATGGAGATAGGCGTAGGAAATAGTTAAATGATGTTAGATGATAGAAAATAATTCTCAAGTCACCAACATTTGTAATTTCTCACTTACATTTCTCTTTTTCTAAAGCTAACTGATTTGATTTTCTATAGGAAGGCAGTTGATTTAGTTACTTTTAATTGGCTGGATTTTCTCTAATATCTTGACTAGTTGAGTCCGCCTACAAGAATCTTGGCCTTTAACAGCAACACTTGAAAGAGTGCTATCCTTGAACAGTGAAGTAGCCATTAAATGGCATTTAGATATTTTACATTTATTTCATTATGGCGATCACCATTCACCTTAGAGGATATAATCTGTTCTCAAAAACATAGGTCAGTTATACCATTACTAACATGTATACAAGCACACCAGAATCTATTTAGGTTCAGTCTAGGCTTATATCAGCAATGCTGATGCTTTTTGGTGTTTTTTTATTATCTTTAAAACTATAGGAGATACATTTTATATAAATTAGTATGCAGTGGGGGTTGAGTGTTATCAAATTGTAGTTTAGGAGGCCCTGAAGCTAAAAATAATACTGTATTTTTATTGGTCCAAAATGTGAATTATGAAAGAAGTAGAAACGTAAGAATGAAAATGATGTAGTCTCTTAAAAAACGATGACCAGAAAGGGTGAAAGGGTAAGCCTTCTAATGAACCAGAGACCTTCCCAGTCACTGTGAATGTTCTTGTGGTAAAAAAATAAATGCATGATAAAGATATGTCTGTGTGTCAAAGAAATCAATTATTATATTTGATATTCTCTAATAATATGTGTTTGATTGTTACTTATTGTTTATCTATACTTAGAGAAATTCCTATCCGTTAGTGTTTCAACCCCTTAATTCTGATTTCTTTCTTAATTTTTTACAGGATAAAATTTCAATGATGAAAAATACAGGTTCAATTTAAAGAAGAATAAAAAATAAAACCAGAATATATTTTACATCATCACAAAAAACTAAATATGCTGTCAGAAAGGAAAAGAGGTAAGTGAATTTTCCAATGCATTAATCACCAAAGAAATACATTCAAGTCAGTTGAACCATTCAATACAGCCCCAATTGTCAGTCACCTCTAAAAGTTAGTACAATCATATTAATATATCCTAATTACAAATAAGTAACTGATATTTCATAATGAGAAGAGGCTTCTTATGTTGTATGAAAAGCAAATAATGTAGTCTTGTTGAACATTGCGGTAACCTTGGGAGAGGAGTGTCACTGAAGATGATGTTGTTCGTAGTATTACATCTAAACAAACCTGGCCACTTCTGGCTGCCATTTTGGTTAGGAAATAAAGAAGAGGTGAAAACTAGATCACTTTGGGTCATCAATCACTTCTTAACCTTGACAAGGTCAAATTTAAAAAAAAGAAGAGGAAAACATAAATAATGTCACTATTAAAAGTATCTACAGGTGTGTTAACTGAGAACAAATTGGGGATTTTGTAAAGGTGAAATAAAGCATATATACTCTAGACACTATGTAGGTTTATTTCTGTGGAGTAATAATTTATTCTTAGGGGAAGGTTTTCCATTGGTACAGACACATAATAGTGTAAGTTGTTTAACGCTGTCCATATCTGTGTGCAGAAATCATGCAAAAGGAAACTCTCTTTTCAATTTTCATTATGGTACTTTTCTCCATAATGGTATCTGTATCATATATATGTCCTAATGAAAGCATTTCCCCTGCAAGTATGTGGGTGTTTTTTTTCCAAAAAAGATTTTAACCCATTGAAAAAAACGCTCTATGGAAAAGTAGTTGCCTAACATACGTTTTACATGAAATGTGACTGCTTGAAAGTTGTCATATTGTTTATATGCATATCAGAGTGTATTGTACTAAGGTTCTAGGGATACTAGACGATAGTATTTTGTGGTAACTCTGAATTCTACCATTTCCTTTATAAGCTTGCTATCTGGTCTTACAGACCATAAAAAATGGGAATCACACAAAGGAATAGTAACTGATATAATCAATAGAAAACAAACCCACCTTTGAAGCAACTTTTTACATTTAGAATAAAAAGCAAAATGATGTAAAGTTTGGTAGTGTACTCTATTCAATCAGCAAAATTTATGAGAATGCTCTTGCTATATGTAGAGAACATGTCAGAAGCAAGAAAAATACCTCTTACTGATCATTATGTCAAGAGAGTAAAGGTCAAATTGAATTACTTCCTTCTGTAACGTAAACATATTTAATTTCATAGATGTTTTCAACTTATTTCAATTATTCATTTAAGTACACACTCAGAGGGTTCAACTTCAAATAGAAAGAGGATATTTTTTGTAAAATCATTTCAAGCTTGTAGTTGGTGCAATATAACATCTATTGATGAGGGAACGGAGTTGTATTCTATATTATATAATTATGTAACAAATAAAATAATCCTACAAAAAAAGATATATATATTTTTTTCTTAAAATGGTACTCAAATATTTCTTTCTATTGATTCTAGTTCTCTATTACATTTACACATAGCTCAATAGGGGAAGAAGGAACCAAAAAACAATGAGTTGGAGGAAATTCTTCCAAGAAAACATCCATTACCAAATCCGAAACACATACATGTAATTCATATTAGCGAAAACATTGTTGGCTTAAAGATCCATGATTTTGAATAGTTATAGGACCAACCAAACAAACAAACCTCCTAAAATATTCACGGTTGCAGAATACTGCTGTAAAAACATTTGAATTCTCTCATTGCCTGAACAAGAACCTGTCCCGATTTGCATTTCAGGAACATTTCCAAATTGTAAGAATGATTGCCTCATAAAGATTTCATCACAAACCACACAGCTAAGGTATATTGTAGATTTGCAGATAAAAAATTGTATTTAGGAACACAAGACTTTTATCTGGCCAATTATTTTATTGTTTTGAGATGACTTAAAATTGGGGTAAGAAGTTCCTAGAAAAGAAGATCTGTTTATCCATTGGTTTAGGGTTAATACTTTTATGTCAACAATTGAAGATTTAGTCATTTATTCCTCCCAGGTTGTAATTATTCTTATCTAAATAACGTCGGACAAATTCTGATATTTCAGAACTAGGATGGGGTGGTATTTCAGTACTTTAGAATGCCCAAAATGCTTTAAGTAATCTTGATTATGCTGTTACTTAGCCACAATTTAGTATTTTAGGTGGATCAGTTGTGTGTCCAGTTTTGCTGTGTTCTGTTTTTGTTGTTGGGTTTTGATCATTAGACTATGTTTGGCACAAAAACTTAGGTCACCCTTTCCCTAGGATCTACACTGTAGTATTTTTTAAGAAATTAGCCAAGGCAGGCCTTTATAATGAGTTGCTTCACAATGTGGTATTTAATCTTTGTATTGCTACTGTATATCAATTTATCAAGGGGTTAAAAAGTGGCAGCACCTACTGCACAAGTACACAGAGCATTCGCATTAATTTGTCTACTAGATGGCAATATAGTTTGTTTTCTGTTCTGCATGTAGAGACTAGAGTACTATTATTACCTACGGCTTCTTACTAATTTGTACAAGTTCTTTGACCAAAATCCTTCTCTGCTCAGGCTTTAATTAGTCTTTTCTACAATTTCGTTTTTTTATATGATATATAGCAACTTTTGTTCAGCATTAGGTTTGAAAATTATGTCTGAAATGATTTTGGTTACAACTTTCCATTTCCACTAGATGGCACTACAACAACATTTCATGTCCTCCCTGCTTATCCATCTTATGATTTTACATCTGGTGCAAGATAGAGCAAGGAAGAAGAGCCAACATTTACCAAGGCTCAGAGGCTAGCAAAACAATATGGCATAGGCAGTGTGTGGAAATAGACGCATATCAAAACAACTGCATATTTACACAAATCACACAATAGTGTACCACGAAAACTTACTGACTATCTCTCGGCTCATAAGGTTGTTTATAGCTGAAGTTAGAAGTGATCTGTTGTGCTAAGTTTGTATGAAGTAATGGTAGTCATTCGACTAGATTTCTAGGCAAATATAGTTGCTATGGTAACCAGATATCTCTCATGTGTTGATTTTGTCAAGAGTTAATACTGTTTGCAAGAACTAATTGTTATGCCTTATGGGATACAATTATTATATATGTCATAACAGTATTATGATACATGTACTGTATATGTCAATATCATGATTATACTTTTTAAATGTTTATAAGTTTGATATTTCATTCAGGTGTTTTCATTTGTGTAAGATTGTGTAACATAATTCTTGAGCTTTTATTTGTACATTGTAATTATAATCAGGACCATTATTTATATTGAAAAAGGATTATTTATTTATTTATTTATGTAAGAAGCAATAATACATCCTTTTTTGAAATGAGTGAAAGGATTTTTGGTAATACCCTTGTGCTAAAAAAAGTATCAAACTTATTCTTTTTCTTCTAAGACTTTTTCAAGGAAAAATGATCAACTGTAATTTGATGGTCATGTGCCCTTCATGATTATGTAGGTTTTTAAGTAAACAATTAAGAAAACAATTCTTGTAATCTCCAATTTAGTATTTAATGGGGAAGCAGAGTAGCTTTTAAACACAATGCTGCAATAGTTTGGCCAGATTTCATAAAAATATTGGAAGCTGGGGTTAATTGTTTACAACCAAAATAAAGGCGTTATTCAATTTCCTATTCCTATGCCAGAACCAGAAAAGTTAGAGTGTATAAACTTTATTTACGATAAGGAAATTTAGAGAACAGGTCGAATATATAGAACCTCTGATATTCAGGCTTCTTTTTCTCTTTGGGTCTTCAATTGGATTTTCAAAGAAACTGAAAAATTGGTTGAAATCATCTACAATAAGCATCCGTGGAATGATAATTTTGGCTTCTTTCGATGAAAATGTTAACAGAAGAGAATTTTCTAAAGGAATTTATCCTAGATTCATTCTGAAATTTCGATTTCTGATATTAGTATTATTTCATTGAAGACAAAGAGAAAAATTCCTAACAGGTAGGGTGCATTTATCATCAGTTTTGAAAACATTTCTTGCAAATATGTCTTCAAAATTATCTACATGATCAAAGAGATTGGTGGAATTGTTTTGGCAAGTGGTTGCAATTGACATTTACGTAGGTAAGTTTCCTTACAAAAAATATATAGCCGTTAACATTTTTAAGTCATACATCAAATCTATCTCATTTACTTTACAGCATGTGCCACAGTTTACCTTTTCACATTTTTTAAAAAAAAAATATGGAAAGTTATATTTGAGTTTTTTGTTGCTACGCCATTTTTCAAGTGGCTGGTCTTTGTTAATGGTTACTCTTCTTTGTCTCAGAACTGACTCATTGAAATTACAGGTCAGGCTTAAAGTCAAGGAAAGTCTTAAACAACTTGAAGATGGTAACTATTTGGCAGTTTACGCTGGAAATAGCTTTGAATGGGATCATTCCTGGTACCATCACACTAACAATGTATAGATCCCAACAGGATTGATGTGTTTTTGCCATGTGATGTGATAGACATGGTTGATTTAATTAATGCAATAATACCCAAATGGTTAAGTTTGTTTATTGTGAACTGATAACAAAATCATGGCAAAAGTCACATTCAGAACAAACCCCAGATTAATTCAGTCAAGACCCCTATGTATCCCCAGAAGAACTGATATTGAAAGAATCCTTTTGAGATGGTTGACATAGTGAAGTCACTGTACATGATAAGGCATGTCTACACTATCGACTTTGTTAGGGCTAATTAGTGCATTTTAGTAGCAATTCTTTAAAGCATTTCAAAAGTTGATAGTGTAGGCAATTTACAAGTTTGTCAGGCTGCATGGTGTTCTCCTGGACATAAACCAGAATCGTAAATTATGTAAGACAAGATAAGCGTAGAGTAACATCCAGAATATGAAAATAAACATATCATAGATCATTTTGTATTGTTTTCCCTTTGAGGCAGCAACATATGTTAAACTCTGTTACCAACAATTTGGGTTTTTTGAAATTGAAGGTCATCTTCTACTTTCAATACACATTAATTTGTGACTAGTAAAAGTATATATTTTTATTCATTTATATGTACATACCATATCAATGAAAGGTCATTCTCTTTAGTACAAAGTAGAATATATGCTTTGAGAAATTGACATTTAAAAAACAAAATCTAATCAAATTGTGACCTTTTTTCACTTTCTTATTTCACTGCCTTAAAAGTTAAAGGCCCAACTGAGGGCAGGTGGATCCGGGTACCTAAGATATTAGAGAATAGTAAACAAAAATACCTCCTGACAACATTTGTCAGCATTGTGCCAAAAGTGTAGGTCAACTATTGGCTGTATCAACCACATACGTTTGTCAATGAATAAATTAATGATCATGTGGGTATCTTCTCAAATGTTTTGTTGCTCATATATTATCATGAAAGATTCAAGGTTTACCTAATTTCATAATGTGTTTGGCAATGTTATGAATTTTACTTGGTAATTAAGCCTTGGTTTGATGGTTTGATTTGATAGACCTTTCCCTTTGGTAAAATTAGACACAAGTTTAATGTTTGTAATTAAATTTATCACTTCTGATATAGCCTTCCTGAAGACAAATCACTGATCTCATCCAGAAATTAGAACAATCTCACCCCATTGGAATTTATCTTGAAGTACTGAAGAAAGAGATGGTGCAAGTGTTGTTTTAGTCTTAGTGTATCATTGAGGTAAAGGGAGCATGCATTTCAGCAAAAGGGACTATGTCAGATTGCAATAATGACCACATTTACATGATGTTAGAAGATGTTTTTTCGTATAGTGTGTTGTAAAATAAGTATTTCTGAGTATCTTTTTTAAATGAGATATAAAAAGAGGATTGAAAGAATAGTTGATTTGAAAAAGAAATTATAGGTTTTATCTAAAATATCTTTTGTTATCAGAAAAAGTATGAAAAAGAACAGCAAATAAAAATCTACATGGATATAATGCAAATAATTTGTAGATTGGGGCAGGGGTGGTGGATATAATAACTTTAAATATAAGGAATATTTAGAATACTTAGAACAGGAACATGAAAAAACCCAGAAAAGATGAAAACCCTTTTGAAAAACCCTATGAATATGATACCTTTAATGTTTGAGTACAGGAACCAGACAGTTTTATCCCTATAATGAAGTTTATTAGGATTCCTTTTCCTTAATAAACATGTTATGTAGTGCCATTGACAAAATAAAATACTTATTAGCACCCTGGAGTGAAATTGATTTATCTCTTACTCCTTTGATTTATCTAAGAACTGAACTTGTTAATAGGGACATATGGATGAAATCTACAAGAAGGATTAGATCTACTGGTACAGGGGTAACTATACTTATCTTATATGTAATGATAAATAATTCCTTAAGCATCTTCAAGTATACGGTTGTGGTCTGAAAATAAAATGGTCTTAAGAGTTAGAGAGATATTGAGAAAGTCCCCTAAGATTTATGGATGAGTCTTGCTTTCCTGCCTCAAGATAAACTCATAGCTTGTAAACTAATATATTTCAAGACTGTTCTTTTCTTTAGTAATCCACATGCCTTCGTCCCAAACTAACCAGGTTTTTCTTCTTTCGATTTATTTTTGTCATTTTTCTTGACTTATCTGGAGAGTTTTTTTTGTATGTGAATACTTGTCAGAAGAAACATGGGAAGTAGTAGTACAAGAAAACTCAACAAATTAGAAGACATGTCACTAAGAGAATTAAAGATGATTTGAAGAAGGGAAGATAACATAAACTTTCCTTCAAAACTCATCTGCATGAGAACACAGCTGTAGTTACAACGGAATATCACAAGTGGATAACTTTTCAAGCTTGGACTGATAAATCCTTGAAGAATTATGGATGAACTTGTACTCACACCTAGAAGAGGTATGGTATCCAATAATAACTGAGATAATTTTTTCCATTCTTTATCATTATTTGCAGCCAAAGGTTAGGCTGCCAATGATTATATTCAAAAGGTCTGGTTGACTTGCTTCTTTTGCAGTTTTGGCACAGCTGCTTTGGGACGTAAATTTCAAACGTTGACCTCTTCCATTCTATGTAGGGCTTGAACTGTGTGGCATCATCAAAAAAACAAATAAATATGAGAGATTGTTTTGCAATTTTATGACATGTATTTACATGTTCAGATACTTATGAATCAGAAAGGATATTGCTTCACTAATTCCTGGGATTGTTTCAGATATACAATCTCACTGAAATTAACATTCTAAGAATTCTAGGAACTAGCTGTGAGAATTCCAAAGAAAAAAAATACCTTCTAAACACATCTTAGAATGGTACCACGTTCATTGGTACGTTACAGATCAAATGTTTAGATAGGATAGGAAATAGTAGCACAACGGTTCATTTTACTTGTGGACCAGAGGACTGGCTGTTTTATCCCCATTATAAAGCATCGGTGGGTCCCTTAGTCACTTTGAGATTTGAGTCATGCTCGTGGGTATATGTGAGAAAAAAAAAGTAAATTAACCCCTTAGTGACTGTCCAGAATATTGAGCAACTGTAGCATTTTTTTGTCCTTCTTGTCTGATTGAAGCTTCACAATTATGAATCTTCATTTATATAGTTTATGAAAACACCCAGGATTGAACACTCTGATCATTTATTAAACAATAGCCCGGGTGTATCAAAATTTCCATGATCACTTTTAGATGGACAGACACAATGTCATGACATGTATTCTGACACATATATTTTATTTAATGTTGGTTTTAGGAGAAAATGAATTGCAAAACTGAAATTTGCTTTTTGTGTTTCTCATATTTTCACCATTTGATATACATGTAACAAGAAATTGACAATGTACTCCTGTACTAGCTAGAGGGGAATTGAGAAATTGTATGAAATTTGGTAACATTTTTAATATGACTGTGAGGTAACTGAACTATCTGGAAATCCTTCCTATCATTGTGTAATATCAACAACTTTGTTTTATGTTATGTTTGGATATTTATTTATATAGCTACATAATACTTTTAAGTGACTATACAATTAATGGTTATGTGATGATTACTTAGACAATTCATTAACTTGCTGAGTATCTGTTTATCCTTTGGTATACAGAGCCAATAGTATGTAGGGATACGTAGGGATTCTTCTAGTTACTAAGCTGTTAAGGCCGTTGGTGCAAATTTTGGGATTACTGAGGTATAAAACAAGTGGAATACAAATTCAATCCAAATGAAACGTCTAATGGAACAGTAACTTAGTTCATAATATAGCCTACATGTATATATATATGTTTACTTATATAGATATATACTACATAATATCATTTCACCCCAAACCAACAGTTTTAAAGATACCCTTTAGAACATTTATAATTTATAGTATATCTACAAAATCTCTTTCTTCTTCCCGTCTGTTAATACTACAAATCATAATACATGTATGTGAATAAGACTGTGGTTCTACCGCTCAGGCAATTCAGAAATTATTAGACTGACATAATGTTTTATACCTAGATAATCCATCAACCAACTGATCAATGTGGAATGGCCTAAATTGCACCTTTTTTGTGTATTTTCTAAAACATATGTAACAACATTTAGCCAACAGTGGGGGGGAACTAATATCTTTTCAGGACTGGCTAAGGCTGGCAAATCTATAAACAGTGTACCTATTGAACCATCTAAGTCAGTTAAAACAATCCTAGAAATATTACCATGGCAACAATGTACCCTATCTGTAAGTAACTTCTAGGCTGACGGTGGTATCTCTCCATGGTCAGTATAGGATTCTCACCAGGAAGGCTAAATTTAGGGCAGGGAATATTTGTGTTAGGTATCGAAATGTCATTTTAGAAGGTATCAAAATATAAGGCTTTTGGCCTGGAATTGAAGGTTGTGTTAAAAGGCTATGTGATATGGTTAATGAGTGATTTCTTAACATGTACACATGATATATTTACAAAATCAATATACAACTTTGGAGAGAGAGCCAATGATGACAGTTGACTCAAAATGTGTAGAAGTTTTCAAACCAGATTTGTTGCTAAGTTTTACCGTTTTATTTGTAAATAATGTATGATAATGATACGTTACTACACAGAAGTACAGTTTGAACATATACTTCTTATTCGTTACTTTTCATTATTTACTTAGAGGGAAGTGTTTATGCTTTTATTTGACATATACCAAAGTATTTCCCTGAAATAAGATATGAGAAAAACGAAGTTGTGTTGCTTTTATAGAAACATGCCAGTAATAAGGATGATGGATGTAAAAAAAACATATGTTATTATATTTAATTCAGTTGGCATTGACATTTTTACAAAGTTTGAATTTGCAATTTCATTCAGCGGTGAATACTCTGGATTTCAAAGGCTTCATGCCAATAATTGGGATTTTGTTTTGGCAGAATCTCTTCTGTTTTAGACTTATCTATAAAGAGTTATGAAATAATTCATCTCTCCAGCCTTTTTATTTTTCGATAAAGTTATGTGCTCTTTAGAATGTTGAACTTTTTGTTCTCAAAGTTTATTGATATATGGAATTAATGAAATGATCTAGGCCTCTTTAGTGCTGTATTAGATAACATGTAGATGTCATGTCCCTGTGATTAACATCCTGGCATTTACCTTCTTTTGTTTCTTATCACGTGGAAGTTTCTCAATTTGATGAATTTACGAAAGACTTTGGAAGTACAATTCCATGAACTTTATGGTGGTATCTCAAGAATGTATAATAAATATTTTCAATTTGATGAAGAAATAAAGACAATGATGCCTCTGTCTTCATCTTACTACATGTGCAGGATTTTTATCTATGTTGAAGAGGCGTAGAAGGGAATCCTGTGTCTTCTAATCCCTCACATTTTGTTAAACAACATTCCTAGTTGATCAAACAAAATGCGAATCTAGGTTTTGGTTATGTAAGTCTGTCAAATTCTACAAGGACATATCCATACGTTGGACAGGCTACTGCTGTAGATAATCATAATAATAATAATATGATTATACATGTATATTGTCCTGTCTCTTTCCTGGCTTGTTGCTTCTGAGTTGTTTATTCAAGGTTATGATTCACCCATCTTCTCATGTCTGTGTTCTTGATAGAACAAATTGTAAAAATAGTTGTTTTCATGTATGCAACAATTTGTCATAAGTCCATTAACAAAGTTGTCTCCTTGAGTATGTTTTTGTTTATGTTTTGAAGAAGTTGCCCATGTTTTTCCATTAGTGTTGTTCCTCTCTTTACTTTCGGAAAGTACATATTTTCTACACTGTAATGTTAACTCTGAAGGACATATACTCTCTTTTCTCTTACAGATGCAAGAATAATTTAAAGATGTAATCATAATTCTTTATTTTCTGAAAAATTATACAAGTGCAAAAGCAACATTAATGTAAACGCAGAATTGTTTTTAGTTATTTTTAGTTTTTTAATACAGTTCTGGGGGCAAATTCTTTATGGCTTAATGTGGAATTCTGTGCTGTTATGTGGGAATGTAGAACAATCTGGCTTGTGTCCCTAATCAGCTGAAAGGATTTAAAACGTGCCATGGATTCTGTCGCCGGTGCACATGACAAACACAGATAATAATGGCTAAGATCAACGTTTTATCTGTTTCTCATACTCAAAAAGGGCTCCATGGAAAGCAACATAAACTGAGTGGGATACCCTCTTTAAATAAAAGAAAATCAAACCAGATAAACAAAAACAAAAATTTGCTGTATTGTGTTTTACTTTTGATATCAAAGAACACAGATGATAAATGGCTGGAATATAAACTGTGCTGCTGTTTGTTATCAAAGAGGCAGGTAGCATGATCAAACTAAATGTAAAGGCATTAATCGTGTTGTTTGTAATGTAGCTACGCAATATCTGTTGTAAGTGGGCCCTCAAGTGCAGAAGAAATGAACCAAAAGAGTTTCATACCCTTAGATTCATAGGAGTAAGAGCATTTTTTTTCCAATATCCTTTCAACTTATCATTTTCTTGGCTTAGAAGATAGACATGTTCATTAGCAGGATCATCTTGAGCCTTGGTATCTGTTTATGGTGCAGCCAAATCTTTGTGCATTGCATGGAAGAAAAATAGCTTATGCCAACTCCCAACATGCATTCTTGGAATACCTGTAGTGATAAAAAAAATGGAGGGAAATTGGAGCAATATGAGGAAGGAGATGCAATTCAATATTTGATTAAGATTTGTTTTGATATGGTATAAAGATCATTTGATCAAAGAGACCATAACAAATGTTTGTATGGTACATTTTAACCTGTATAATTATGTAATGTTTGAGCATCGTTTCAGCTGCATACATGTTCACTCAAACCCCTCTATTAAGGCCACAATCGAAGACAGGGCTTTTGATGGGGTCTTAATAGAAAGAAGTATTCTTAGAGAGGTAAAATCTCACACCCAATGTTTATATATACATATGTATTGTCTATGTATAACTGGCCTTTGGTCCTAGGTAGCCCTTTTACAGGGGTCAAACTGTACTGTACATGCTATCTAGGATACCTTGGAAAGGTAGAGGGAATAAACATGAAATTCATTCCATCCTATACATGGCCTAACATTAAGACCTTCATATCTAGGTATTGGTATAATATGACATATTCAACTCACTTCTCTGTACAAGTTTGACTCTATGTAGCTTTCCATGGTTTTAATAAAGAACATTTATTTCTTAATACCAAGTTCTCACTTCATTATGTAGTACATGTATATCATATTTATTGGATCATTTTCAAGCTGAAAAAATATGATCAAACTTTTGGATTATTTTCTTAGTAAAAGTCAAAGTTAACTTATAGAATCACCAGATGATTGATATAGTGTATCATATTTATCTAAAACCTGTTGCTAGATTTGTTTACCTGGTGTCCACAAAAAAAGAGAATTTTAGTAATATGTCAACTGTTAATCAAATTGTTCTTCTTATGTTTATATAAACATATTTGTTGCATAACTTTCAAACTAAAAAATATTCTCATACATTTTGATAGTATTTCTAACAGAAGTCAAAGTTAACCGAGGAAAACACTAGGTATATGAATGCAGAGAGTATATCATATTATTTATCATATTGTTTTCAAGTTGAAAAAATAGTCTCATAGTTTTGGATAATATTTCTAGTAAAAGTCAAAACGAGTAAAAATACCAAGTAATGAATAAGTAGGCCAATCTTTTCAAGATCTTTCTCCCTCCAGGTGTTTTGTATGGTAACCCAGTCTGACTTCTCCACATCTAGAACATCTATAAACTGTTTTAATTTGAAGACTTGAAGTCTTTGTTGTCTGCACATTGATGAGGTCATGATAAGGTTGGAAAATTGAGCAGGTTTGCAAAATTCTGAGAGTATAAGAATTTTTGAGAACGTGAGGCTTTTTGGGGGACCGGGAGTGTAGTAAAATTATTTGATTTCTAACAGCTAAGCAGGATGAAAGGATTTGTTGTTGATTATCATTTTATCACTTCAGATATAAACATAATTATCAATTTAATTATCAATTGATTGATAAATAAATCATTCTACCAGTCAACCAACCACTGCACTTATTCAGTCATTGGCCTGGCCAGCTGATTTTTTCCCTTTTTTTGTTTTATCTCTATGTTAGTTACACAACCCCTGCCCTGTGGATATGACGGAAAAAAGTGAGGCGTTCTGTTCGCATAGAGTACCCATGGATATATTGTATTGCACGAATAAACTTCTATATAATTATCTTTTTCTTGCCAAAGATTCCCTTTGATTTTGTGCCTAGATTTTACATAAAATCACAGTTTTGAAGGAAAAAGAAATATCATTCACGATAAATGGCCTGGCTTCATCCATCGACCAACCAGTCAATTTGGATTAATTAGTATATATGTATTGTTAATTCAATGAACCAGTGCTAGTTTCATATTCAATGGAAAACCTGAAATAAGATACCAGCACAACGAGGTGGCACCTCTGCTGATTATTCACTGGTCATGCACACTTGAGTCTGTGAATATGCTTGTTTCCAAAGTTAAATAATCATGTGAATGTTTCATTTACAGGCAAAACTATTTCAGACTCATCTTGATATACATGTAGTAATGATAAAAGCCTTATTTTATATTAAGAGGGTGAACCTTTCAGCTTACTCTTGCTGATTTTCAAAGCAACAACGTTTGACTTATTAAACTCCCGAAAAAAAACCTATATGTATTCTCGTTTGTGCATGACCTGTGAATATTCAGCAGAGGCGCCACCTCATTGTGCCAGTATCCTATTGAAGATGTTTTAACAAATGTAAAGAAATGTTCTCTCATCTACATCCAGGGGGCACCAAAAACTAATTAACCCAGAACTCACTAATTGGAATTGCAAAATCTGTTTCATTCTGGTAGTATATTTTACTAGTCATTGCTGTCTACTTTGACTCATCTATTAAGCACAGGCTTACCTTGTTTACACTGTTGTTTTCTAGAGTTATATCTATTTATTACAGAATTCATTCATATTTCACGACCAAGCAGACAATACTTATTACAGGGTTATCTGGTGCAACTGATATTTTTCACTTAATCTGTCTCTCCCTGGACTATAAACTATGAACTAAAGTATAGTAATGGGCACTTTAGTGTTAAAAAAATGAAATACTAGAAAAAGATTCTACATTATTTATAGACAACAAGAAAATTTGATTAACAGTTGATTGGTTATTTATAAATTGATCACTTTGTACTCTTGTCTGTAGATAGATTGGTTGATTGATTACTGACTGATCGAATGTTCAGTTGTTTGGTTGGTTGGTTGGTTGGTTGGTTGGTTGGATAGTTGTTGTGTTTATTTCTCATATATTTCTTTCCTATCAAATAAATAACATAATACTTATGTACTGAGTCTGTACATGTTTTAAAATTCACAATAATTTGTCTTTGATGTAGTTCATGTTACTTTTAATTCCAATAAGGGTCAGTAACATTTCTCCACTGATCATAATTCATAGTGTTAAACATGTAATCATTCATTTTATATTTTTTTAAAGGTTAAAAAATGCAAGATTATTGTATACATAGAACCAGCTGAAGAGATATAGCAGTGCATGTGCCACAAATCAAAGAGCTCTAAAAATCCGATATTTTATCAAGATTGAGTTTATCAAACAATATTGAGTTAAATAGATACCTAGAGTAGCGCCATCTAATGGTCATGATATATAAGATTGGACAATAATGAACTAAAATACCATACCCTAGAAACTTGTTATTAACCTTGTGAAGGAGTTAAGTCCTGTTTACAGTTTTGAAATGATATGCCTAGGATGAATATATAGTTATGTATTTTTCAGTACCTGTAAGTGGCCAGCTGTGCCTGTCTTGCAAAATCTTCGACTGGCTACAAATTGAAGATATTTTTAGTCTAACACTTATTTGAGAAATAAACTGCATCATGGTAAAATACCTACCTGGGTGCAACTTCATGTACCATCTTGTTCTAGTACTATGTTTATTTGTGTATTATTTTTGACCAAAAGTATTATCAATTATTATGAGAAAACAGAATAATAATACATGTACAAATGTAGTTAATGCCATGACTTGAAATTGAGGAAAAGATCATTTTTTATCCATATCAAAGGAAAGAA
Source organism: Pharyngocirrus eroticus (assembly GCA_033118115.1). Lineage (NCBI taxonomy): Eukaryota > Metazoa > Annelida > Polychaeta > Saccocirridae > Pharyngocirrus > Pharyngocirrus eroticus. The sequence goes on from JAVSBT010500518.1 coordinate 15,787, forward strand.
GTATAAATATACAGATACACATAATTGTGAAATCACCTAGCTTGATATCATACATGTATGGTTCTGTTTATTTTGCATTGTATTTAATTGAAAATTGATATAAGAATATATGTTGAAGGTTTGTTTTAAGAAATATTGAACAATAATATAATTATATAGATAGATACTCACCAAAATGGGTATACAAAACAGATGAAATTTCATTGTCTTTCAAACTCAAATAATTCTTATCCTAGGGGTAATAACTTGGGCAAATATATGGAACTGTTAGGAGACAAATTATTCAGATTTATTATTCAAATTAACTTAAACAGAAGGAAGAAAAGTGATATCCCTATTTAACAGTATCAACCTTAGATCTATGATTAATGAGTTCTTCTAGAGTAACCTTATACAGTACACTTTCAGCTGTATTTTGATTTTCTTCAAGATATGTTATGGGGAGGATGTGACGATTAATTTATAAAGATCCATTCACTTCAAACTAGGTCACTGACCTACTTAACTTTCAAGGTGCTCAAGGATTCTTCCTGTTCCTTATGTTATTGCATACCAAATGGATTCCACTGTAACAGGGGTCAAAGATGTATAAAATTTGAACAAGTTGAAGAATTGTTAAGTTTAGACGAAAACATTCCCAAAGAAATCCATTGTATCAAAGTTCAATGAAAATAAACTTAGGAAGAAGGAAAATACAACACCTGGCTAAAATATCCTGACTTTAACCAAAAAGTGCCAAAAGATAAGTTTCCATTACTATGCAATGTATGTAAATTTGCACGGAATTTTGCAAATGATAAAAAACTAGATTCAAAGTTACAAATTGTACATGTTGTATTGTAGTATCTGCTAATATTTGAAGTAGTCTTACTAGTAAGAAAGTTCTTGTGATTTATGAAAAAAAATGCCAAAAATATACCAATACAATACCATTTACAGTATGTGATAAATAGGTTCCTAACAGATGCACAGCATTAATTTGCTTCCACATTTATCTTTAATCTACACTATCACGGTATCAAACTGTAGTGAAACATGGGCTGAATGTTTGTTATTTTGATAGTTTGATACGTGTAAGAAGTTAGATCTGCTAAGAATACACTCCATATATATGTTATGTATAAGGAACATTAAAAGATATTACGGTTCATCTGTAAATGTACACTATGTAGCCGATGAGATATTTTTCATAAAAGTTACAAACATTTCTTCAACCTTAGACATAATCATATGATAGGATATTTTCTGACTATTAGTTAATGAGACCTTCTCCTAACTCTGTAGAAGAAGGACAGACAATTCCCAATGCAAGGGGAAATATCCAGATAAAAGTTATGACATGCTTATACCTTTTTTTGAATATGTAAAGAATATTTTCTAAAATTACATGATGAAGAAGTGTTGCACTGTTGTCAACCCTAAAATGCCATTGATTCTCATAATTATGTTAAAGAATTGTTGCAATGTTTACAAAGATTCTCCATAATTTATAGAGATTTTGTCCAAGAACTTGTGCGTCACATCTCTCTTCCAGCAAACAGGTCAGATAGGTAAAATATAAGCATATAGGAGAACTCACAGAAAGATTTTGGCATGATGCCATCCTAGTTTCTTCTAGGATAAGATTCCTAGAAATGTTAAGTAACTAGGTCAGACTTATGTGGCAATGTTGGAAGATGCTGGCTGCAGAGAATACTAGGGAGAAAGAGGTAAATATTTTTCACTAAGGCGACAGTAATATTGGTGTTTTATAAGTTTGAAACTTAAAGCTGTTGAGTGAAAGAAAGAGAGCAAGGGGGGATTGTTAGGTGAAATTTGTAGCTTACTGACATGCCTTTAACTTTTTCAAAGTAATATGTACCAAAATGGGGATAAAGTTCACTTTCTAGAAATCTGAAGTGTATAATAAGGGACATGTGGAAGAAATGGTTTGGAATGTTAGGAAGCATTTTTTCGTTGTGAAGTTTGACTTTCAATAGTTCTTCTCATTGACAATGATAGCTTCCTATAGCTTTTCAAAAAGGATAATGCCCAAGGATATGAAATACACACGTGGATAATTTTTTTTATTTTTTTATTATCCATAGATGGAAATATGGAGATTCGGATCAAGCTTACTTTGTTGTTTTTGACTAAATCATATATGTTTATTTTCATTGCAATATATGATTTAGTCCAAAAAACAAAATAAGCATCAATTTGTATAGTTTGATCTGAATGTCCATATTTTCTTCTATAAATAGTAAAAAAAGTAAAACTTACCCTAAGGTGTATCTCCTACTCTTAACCTCATGTACAAAATGTACATATCAAATTCTATATTTTTGTGAACTGTCTTAGTTATATCATATGAAAGAGCTTAATATACATGTATGTCCCAAATCATAATTGTCAATACAAAATGATAGGTCTACAGAATGATCAAAAGCTTCTGACAGCCATACATGTTGTTGTTAAACAAGCAAAAAAAAGAGGACAAATTACAAAAGTACAAGTGTTTTAAGTGGCAAAACTTAACCCAGGGAAAAATAGAATATATGCTTGAGGGCTCAATATTGAAGATTGCAAGAGGGAAATACTGCACACAGTTTATTTGAAAGTTCTTCAATATTTCCATGAGACAAAACATAAATATATTTCAGTTATTGATATGTTGCTAAGATCTCACCAATATATGTGCCTTGATGATTGTTTACAGTTTCATATCCCTAAGTTTCATATCCCTTGCCTTATCATATATGTTATTTATCACTAAGTTCTTCTTTGAAATAATTAATTTTCCATGTTTTTACTCTAGTAGCCTTGTCATATAAAAATAGCCAGTTATAAATTGTTTGTATAGAGCTTTGTAGTAGACTTTTACATAATACCATCTTAATGACTAAATTCCAGCACTGACAACAGTCTGAAACACAAACAAAACCCTCAAAACATTGATAATCAATCACGGATATACATCAAAGTCTATAAATACAGAGAAACTCCATGCCAAATGTTGGATGTAAAGGTCAACAAATTTCTCAGCTAACAGAACCATACACATATCTGAATACATGTACCAGGAAATGAGAGATCTTTACGCCTACAATCAGTGGAGTTATGATTGTAAAAAGTTGAATAAGTGGGATAGCATTAAGTTCCAATCCTGCAGTGAAAGCCCTGCAGACTGATTTTTGATGCCATGTAAAGGTAAAGGAGCCTTTTTGCTAATCATCACTTATAGGATGCTGGTCCATAACAGGTTGTCTGTAACAGACTTCTGCTGAACCTTTTTTAATTCCAATAGCATATCTTAACATAGGTAAAGGGATCAGATACATGTATGTTAGTAAGTTATAGATATTAGATCCCATTTAAGAATATATTGACCACTTAACTAACATATCAAATGGTTATTCATATTAATTATTTTTTCATACAGACCATTATGAATAATGTGAACTATACTTATCAAAAGTAAGGATTGAACTACATCTTAGGTTATGGCAAACTTGATCTGTTTATCAAGTTATTCCTGATATACAAATTTTGTAAGTTAACTGTAATATGTTTACAATTCTGGCTGTTTTTTTCCTAGTTATGTGTATGTTAAATCTTTTTTTCTCATGTATATTTTCTTCTGTTATTTCATAATTGTTTCAAAATGTGGAAGTTCTTTTCATTCAAGTATTCTCAATTTCAGTGTCTTTTCATAATAGCTGTTCAGTTTTAATGAGCATATTTGTTGGGACAATTGTCATTTCAACATAAAGGATAGGAGATAAACTTGAGAGTAAATTTCACATATCTTTTCTATCCAACCATGAAAATATGGACATTCAGATCAAGCAATATGAATTGACGTTTATTTTGTTGTTTTTGACTAAATCATATAATTCGCATTGAGAATACACGTCATGTTTACATAGTGCAACATGAATAAAATAGACATCAAACTTGCTGCTTTCATTTTTTAAGCAATGTTTCAACTTGCATACATATGACAAAACAGATAAACTAATGAGACGACTTAGTTCTGGAATTATCAACCTTTTCTAGTGACTGATTCCAATGGACCCTTTTATTGTGGATTTGAATCAGTTGCTTCAAAGTTTATGAGTTCAAAGTTGCTTTTTCCATTTCGTTGTATCCAAGTTTTAGAGTGAAAGCCATGTTTGACATTGATTTTGTTCAAGGTGTGCTA
>JAVSBT010500629.1:0-19950 GCA_033118115.1 Pharyngocirrus eroticus
ATTATTTTTATTTTCTATTTTGGCTCTTCAGAGGGGCGGAGATGTTTGAAAAACGAAAAATTATAAAACTCCTGCCTAAGGTATATTCTATTGCTGAATAAATTCTGTTTTTCTAAGGTTTCTCAATTACACTCTTTTTATTTGTCTTTGCATGCAGATTCATCTTACCAGTTTTAATGTCCCTATTTTGAATGAACTTTTTACTACTTAGGTTTCTACGCTTGTTATGTTGTTTGAAAACCCTATAAATGTGAAATGTCAAATCATCTCTCCTTTTTTTTTATATCTTAAAATGATTGGTTTCTTTTTTTCATCACACCCTTGGATGAACTTTCCATTCTAATTAATACGTATCCACTACATAGTATTGACAAATGTATTCAAACAGAATTCATCTCTTGGTTCAGTCAATTCTCTAGGAAATACGGTTGGGAAAACTGTGCAAGTAGACAACTGCATCATACAATCATCATAGAAGTAGTTCACATTCAAAATGTAAATCAAATATGTGCATGGACATCCATGTGAGACTGTACATTAAGATATTAAGTTAAAAATACACTGAACCTGTATTATCTTGCCAGGTTAAAAAACTGATTCATTAAATAGGTTAGCGCTATTGAACATTATTTTGAAAACAGCGCTATATAAATGACATTTATTATTAAAGTTGTCATAAGGTACCTTATTCAAAACATGTAGTTAACAACGAAAATTTGCTAATAAATTCCTAACACTCTGTCTTTAATTACAGTTTTCAGCTCAGTAAATATGCTTTCCAAACAGCTACAATATTTTCTTAAAAAGACAAAAAGAATCATCATTTTCTTTTCATTGATCAAGTTATAAAAGTGAAAGTGCATGTTTCACTTCATTGTACATCAACGTCATGTCTATTTTCATCATTTAGTTCACTGTTTAATTCTCAAAAGCTTTTAGACTAAAATCCTCCATATCAACTTAAATTCTGAGAAATCTTATGCCACTTCATCACTTTGTTTCTAAATGACAAATAATTGAATGGATGGAATGTCTTAGAGACAAAGCTTTAGATGATGACAAAAACAAACATACAGGAGAGAATTAAATCTCTCTGTTAAGGACAGCTTCCAAACAAATATCCTACTCAGGTAGGAAATAAAATAGTACATCAACAATGATAAAATGGTGTCATCTTCAGTCCTTGGAGATAGGTTGTTCAATCTATAACACTAATACACAGTTCAGTATTCTGAATGATACATTGTTTGTATCTACTAATAGTTATTCAAGATTTTCAAACAGAAAATTCATTTTAACTATATGCATATAATATCCCCATATTTTGAAGAATATTGGGACTTTACATCATTGTTAGGTAGGGGGAAACAGGGCTCAGATCTACCCATAGTACAGGTCACATTTGCAGTTTTTTAACCTAGATAATCATAGCTTTTCTTACATTAATCTTATCATGAATAAGAATTTAAAGTCACATAAAATGACGAAAATGAAAATTAAGGAATCAAATCAGTGATTCTACATTTCTACACAAAATATTCAAAGTATAAGTTGAAAGATTTTACATTGAAATAACAATACCATGTGCCATTTTTTCAATAATGGCCCATTGCAATAAATATCATGATCTTCATACGTGTATACCAACTGACAAGTCAGTCACCTCATTGTAGTTTCATACCTAAACTAATTGATTCTGGGAACGTTTGTAAAAGTTATAATGCTGATAGCAGAGCAAAATTCTACTTCATTGGACGTACATAATTTTACATTTGGTGACATTTCGTCCCATGTTCTTAAAAAAAATTAATAAAAAAACAATATATTTTTTTTGCCTTTTCCCATGCCACTAGAAGCTGCTACCAATAGCTGACACTGTAATGTTCTTTACTATGATATCATCTTTTGCAAGCAACAATTTGCCCTCAAGGTTCCAGCAAGACTTTTATTTGTTTTCTTCAGGACCCTGGGTATATCTCATTCTTTTAAAATTGTATAGCCTTTCTTTTGGACATATGAGACATTTTAATAAGTTCTTCAATATCCAAGATCTTATGGAATGATGATAAGAGTACTATATAGACAAACAAAGCAATAAGAAATTTGTATCACTGAATTTAGTGCTAATGCTATTTTACCACAAAATATCACTTACATATAACCAAACTCTAAACATTAAGATATTTTAGATCAGACTGACGAAGATGACAGTTGTCATTGAAAGCTCTCGGTAAGAGTAAAATATTTATACCAGTCAAAAGTTTAAAAATTGTTGGACTATTAAAATATAGTTGTTACTGTTCCTATTTGCCTATCCATCAAATACATACAACCTGGCCTTCAAAGAAGATAAGATGTCAAGGTTGGTAGTAAATACATAAAAACTATATCTATACTTTAGGATTCACAATTGAGACATCATATCTTCTTCAAAGGCTAAACTTAGGCCCCAATGTTCCTTAAAGCCTCTTGTGTTTTTGCATTACATAAATATTCCTAGAATATTTCCAGTTCTAGGTGTTTGCCTGCATATAATTGTCATAGATATCAGATAATTGATTGGTAGATATCTGCATGTAAAAAGACTTGTGATACTTGCAGGCCAAAGTCACTCAATAACTATAGAAACCTTGATGAGGTTTAATAACATTGCATGACATTGGGAGACAGAAAGGACAAACCCATCATTGTCCTTGTGCATGTACTCATAACTTATCAATTTTAGCTCTTTTATATTTAGAAAACAACAGTACTGATACCAAACTATTCACAATTTCTTCAATTTTCACACATAAGACTCCATTTTGACTGACAATTTGAAAGCTTTCATGAATTGAAATGTTCAATATTTCAATCTACAATATTATGTAAATACGACAAGCATGATTGGTCAAAAGTATTTAACCTATACACAGAAGACTAAAAGGCAGACAATATATTTTAGTAAGCAAGAAAGATGATTCAATATAATTTTATAATTTCCATATCCCTTCTCATCTAACGCTCCTTAATGTTGGAATGTCCATGAATGTAGTAATTAATTCTGTCATATACTTAACTTGAATGATCAAAAGATACAGAAACATATTATTCATTACAACATTCCAATTTTGTAACTCACGGCTTTGTCTCATTTGACAAGGAGTTACAACACAAAAAGACTCTAAGTGACCAATTCTTCTAGAATTCCTACAAAAAACTAGGTTCTTTGATTTTGATTTCGAATTATTTGTGATGGTCTACATGTAGTTCGGTGTCCTAAGGGAATGATGAACCCTGGAATATCATTGACTTGAGTAGTAGCCAGGGTAGTTTTACAAGAAATAAAGAAAAAGACAAGATTAAATGAGCCTCTGACTTCAGAACCTTGCAGTTCTATGAGAGTTACTTTAAGATTCCACGCACAACAGGCCTAACCTCCTTTAAGGTCAGAGCCAATCTTTCTTTCAAGCAAATGGTAGGTTTTCAAGTTCTATATACTTCATTTGGAGACATGAACCCTATCATTAAGGATTAAAGTTCATGTAAGAGATTATTACCAAAAATGAATGAGTTTTTTTCCTCATCAAAACCCAATATAATGTGACAGAGGGAATAATGGTTGTTTGGAAAACTTAACATCCATCTTACAGCACAGTTTCCAGGCCCTTTTATTTAAAAACTAAAGCATTTGAAAAGAAAACCAAATTTTTTTTTGATCACGCTTTTACAATTACAAGTGGCAGGATTTGTTGCAATGGAAATTTGAGAAAAGACTCCAATTTTCAAAAGATATTGCCTGTATCAAATGCAGAATATTTCTTATGGGTAATCTGAAATCTTCCAAATAAGCAGAACAGTAATCCTAAACATGTATCCTGGTATTTATTAACAACATTTTTCTTTGTCAACATAATCCTTTATGACCAGTGTTTTTTTTTCCGTAAGATTTAATTGCCTTTTTTCCCTTGCCCTGGAATTTGTCAATGTCATACCAACATGTTATTTCATTCTAAATTAAATTAACTCCACTAATGTTAATGTCTCTATCAATACATAGAGTGATAACATTTACTGAAATCTGCACGGATAGGAGCCAAAATTCCGCTGCCATCAACGATGAAAATACTTTTGCTTCAGTAACAACTAAATAATACATTTGATATTCAGATATATTGACCATATGACAATTTGAGAAATTGATACATGTAACATCCATAAAATGCAATTGACAGCATTAAAAATCTGTAATATCAACAGATAGATAATTTGGCATTTTTTTTTTTTTATCATTTGGACTTCTTTTGCAAATTTGGGTGCCCCATCCAATTCTAGGGATTCAACCTTTGCCATTTTCTACATAAAAATCACAAATATGAAAGCCAGAATAAAGTGGATGTCTCATCTCCCCACTAACAGCAAAGCTTAAACTATACTTACAAAAGTAAATATATACTTACATAGGACTCCTTGATCTTGAGGACGAAAAGAATCTAGGTGAAGGACTTCTCGTCCCTGGGCCCCTACTTGGGGAATTAACCTGACTCTTTGTTGTTCCTGATAGGCCCCCTTCATGAGGAGTTAGATCCAATGTGTACCTGCTCTTTTCTCCCATATCTGTGAGTTTTTATGGCTACATTCCCTTGCAGTAAATTTTGAAAAGGCTGTATAGCAATTGACTGTTTGATTACTTTTATCTACACCTGGTCTAACATAATATGCTAGGTACTAAACTACAATAATTAGGATCTTCTTCAGCTAGTTCAAGGCGAGGTAAGAGTAAAAAAAATCAATGCTGCAAATGGCTTGTCAAGTGCCTACAAATTTCAATTTTGTCAAGGCAATATTTGAGCAACAGGCTGAGCTAAAGTCCTTCCTCCATAACTGTTGTAATCTCGCCTTTGACAGCAGTCGTGAGAAGCTTATGCAATTCAATACATGCAATTATTAATCAACAAATGCTCCTGAAATGGCAGCAAGCAAGGAACAGGCAAGAATCACAAATGGATGAAGCTAGAGAAAAAATATCCAGTCACTCTGTATCAAACATCCTGCCTATTGATTTGACTCCCGGAAATGCTTGATACAAGATGATATCCTTCACCGCCAATTAAAGGTATCTTCTGTTTCATCAATTACTAGCAAAGCTACCAAAATTCTCCTCAAAAAAATGCAATAACGGATCAACAGCTTAAGTGAAGAGGGTTACAAACAGAGCTTTTCTTAAGACAGATCAAAACAAAATTATGTATGATTATCTCCTCTGTAACTGAAGATTTTGAAAGATAAATAAAAATCAAAGCTACATTTTTACATTGTATTGATTTTTTAATTTAGAGAGGGTAACCCATTCAGCATTGCTCATCTGCCATGGGGCCCACTGAATCGTAATGAAATGAACATGTAATTTTAAAGCAGAATTTATAGGGACATAATAATTAAAAACATCATCTCAAAGTGAACACAGGAACTTTAGCCAGAACAATCAAGTTCATTCAGGCGTTTTCTACTATTTCAACAAGAATTTTCCATGAAAAGTATGCCTTTACTTATGGTAAAATCCTTCAATCTTTTCTCCAAATGATATATAATGATATCCATGACGACTGCCTGCCACATACAGTACAATGAAAGCTGTCCTTTATTTGAATACTGGTTTTCAAATAAGAAAGAGTTGGATGAAATAGACATCTGACATTTGATATTCTCTCTCACTTTTTTCTTTGGTTGCTAGATTTTATGACATCAATTGAAAATCTATCTCAATTGTATTACAGGTATAATTCATTATTTCCTCCTTTATTGATCTCATCAACTGCAGTAATTGGCTACTTCATTCCAACTTCCATATCCTATTGTATAAAAAATATTCCATGCTACTCTTATCAACAGAAAAATAAGACATGAAAACAAATGAAAAAATAATACAGACAAAACAATACTTGAAATGTAATCCATCGCAGGCTTTCATTTTTGAGGTGAGTAAAAAGTCATGAATAAAAATAAACTGTTCTTATCATGCACTGTCTAAAATTGATGAAACAACAATTTCATTTCAGAATTTGTCTTTTTACTCCAGCTTCAAATATCAGGTAAAATTGTATCTGGTAATGTTTTTTTGAGCAAAATGTCATACTGATTCTATTTCAATCATTTCACCTCAAAGGTAAAACCTCCATCAAAACAATCCAGAAGAGATCAACAGAAATACAATCTGTATACAGTAATAAAATGTCACTGAACGGGTACAGGTTGAAATCTAACCATCTATGTATAATGTTAAAATGTTTTTTCTACTGTATAGGCTATACCTGGAACAAGCTCCAACCCAAACAGTACATTTATTGATGAAAATCTCATCATATTTTTGTGAGAATTAGCTACAGTTCACCATCTTAATGTACTCCAATTTCTTTTGATCTTCATATTTACTTATGGTAAAAAGAAATTACTCTGGCTTGATCAAAAGGTTTCTATGAAGGTGAATATTGCAGACAAAGAAGGAAAATGTCTTCATTGATCTTGTAGATCAGAATAATGAAAATTATCATAAGTGCACTATAGACTGTAAGACCAATGATAAATAAGCTGACAGATAGTTTTTCTACAAGAAGAAGAATTCAGTATTGTCTTATTTTACAAAGGATCAATAACAAACATACTCTACACATAAAAGTCATTGATTAGTTTACCCGATTCTAAATATTTACTCTGGTCATAAAATTTGTCAAGAATTAGGAAATATTAATATTGAACTATTGTCATTTTGCTATATCATATTTTGATCCCTCACCTATAAAAAAATAAATGTTTAGAATAAGTGTAAATCCAGCTGAAATTATATTTGAAAGTGTTTTTTTTTGGTCAATTTTACAATAATTACCTAATATCTTGATTCTTGGGCTTTGGTAAAACAATCATATACAATAACCCTTTACATCAAACCCTCCAAATTAAGCCAAAACATAATCTGCTTTTCATATCGCATACCGAGTGATTTTAATTTCAAATACTTTTGATGAAGTTATATTCACTATACAACCTTTTCATGATGTGGATCCGAAATTTCTGCGCAAAGACAAGGAAAGTTTTCTTTCAAATCTAATATTATCTCAAACCCTTATTTCTTTACTTTTCATTTCACCAAATATCAAACAGTTTCAATAACAAGATGTCTTTGACTACTTTATGTAAAAGCTAGTAGCAAAGAAATTCAGAAGGCTAATAGGAACTGGAAGGATCAATTCCATCTTCAATTCACTTTCTAAAAATAGAATGCATAGATTTTTTTCCTGAAAAATAATCTAATATGACTCTACCCGAAATAGAAACATCTAAAAACAGAAACTATGAATATTTACAAATTTACATAGAAATTGTCTGATTTAGTTGCTCTTTATGTTTGATCAAGGATTTTTTTTCTCTCATGCAACATCTACCCATAACCCCAAATGCCATCTAGTGGATGTTCAAGAAAAACTATGTTGATAATCACAAGATTAGAAATTGCGTTAATATTGTGAGTGATAGTAATCATATATCAAATCTAAGGCAAGCTAACCTGAAATAAAGGCATTAATGAAAATATGTAACAGAAAATAAATGCAATACATTCTATGATAGAATGTATGTAAATTGCCATTCTATATCAGAAAAAGACTGCATATCACCTTATATGACAAAAAAAACTTATTTTTGTTGATTATAGAAAGAATTTATCTATTTATCTTTATGTTTTTTTCCCATTCTAAAGTTTCAGCATTCGTTATCAAAATCCCAGGAAATAAACATTCTATGAAAAAAAATATAGGGAATTTGACAAGGTGATAAACAATGTCTTTGTGATTGTTAGAAAAACAACAGCAAATGGCATGATAACTGTCTCAATGAAGAAAATTATAAAGGAAATCAAATGATTGGTTAATGTACAAAATCATAGAGGGCAGCATTCTAGGGACACCCATCACAGAGAAATTCTTGTATAAGACTTACTTGTGCAAATGGTGTTGTAGACTTTTGTCTTCAAGTGTTTGTGCTCTAAAAAAAATATAGGTTTATGGTTGATAGTGGGCAAAAGTATCATGAAGAAAACATTGAATATAATAAAAGTATCATATACAGAAAACTTTTAAGTATCACTTGTTTTCATGCATGTCTAAGAAAGTAGGAGAATGTTTTGATAGAAATCACTACTGGAGTGCTCCTTGCAGCTTGAACTGTATAACCATAAGGGTTTGAAATTAAGTCTACTAACAGTTCATCACGCTTTCTAAAGATTCTCGTAATAAAAGGATGGATTAATATGATTTTGATAATATTTACTGCATATATATAACAAGTTGTAAGCCATGGTAAAAATATTGGTTTACAGCTTTGACAGCAAGGGGCACTACAATCTTGATTATTTCAGATTATAGTACTCTGAATGAAAATATGCCAATCTATATATTGCTATTAAGAGGTTGGGTAGGATAGACAAGAAGACTTTAGGGGAGATTGTAACTGACTTATAAAAGTTCATGAACATACTTGTGGATCTATTTTATAGCCACCATTAAACTATATTTGTTTCCACTAAAACAGTTTTGTATTCTCTTTGTTTGTAAGGCATACTGATACTGCACTTAAAACAATTTCCAGTTGTCAAGGAATTAAGGAATTGGAAACTGGTAATTTTATTCTAGAGTACATATGGAGTATTGAAATAAGAACCATCTTTTCGACAAAGGTATATGGATCTAATGGGATTCATATTTCAAACATTGGAACGGATTGTTGAAAGTGCTAAAAGTTACTTGATAATTAGAACAGGACCAAAAATGTCATCTGAGAATGATATTTAATACTTATAACTTCATCCCAACCCCAAGAATTCTCATCAGATGTCAGTTCAACCCTTTTTATGTTCCTATTTCCCAAAGCCGAAGAACACATGACTAGACATATTGGCAATACTGCCTATCATGGGTTGCTGTTAAGATATGTAGGATTAATGCAGAGACTGGGCAAAAAATATCAAAACAGACCAATTGACCGCAACATTATATGGTAAGGCTACTGTTTCGGCTTCTTTAGATAGATAACAATAATTAAGAAGGATAATGACATTTGGTAACTTACAGTTCACTTGTGAGGGATGAGTTTCTTGATAAAGATTTTGGAGAGAGCTCAAAGTCGCTGTCACTGCGATACAAGAAGGATTCTCTACGTTGTGGTAGGTTTTGTAGTACCAATCCAGCAGAAGGACTTGCTCCTTCCAAAGGACTGCGATTTGGTGAGGTTCCATTTTCAACATCAAAGCTGTAAATAAGAAAACAAAAGGTTAATAATTTGACATTTTTATTTCATTCCCATATAATTATTGGATTAAACTTTATGCTATATTATCCCCAATTCTGCTTACTACAGGTCTTATAGAGGTCTAATTGGGTAAACAAAGAAACATGGCTCAACATTGCTGACATCATTATTCCTAGTATAGCTATTTCATAATTTCCCTTGGAACCCAATTGTTTTGCAAACTTCATGACTACATCCAAAAATAATAATGTCTCATATCAGTGAGGAGTGTATTTTATAATTTATATCACCTTTAACCACAAAAGGGAATGGAATATTGTGTGTATAAAGATTCTGTCATATACAAATATCCCAAACACAAGTTATTAGATAATATGCAATAACCAGTAATATGTGATGAATATTTCATTATCTATTATTTACTAAAAAATGATCTTTGGAAAAGTCCCTATAACTTTATCAAATGTCCTTTGAAAGGGATACTTTTCATTGTCTTTGTGTACTTTCCTTCACCTGGTGACGTATATGGATAATCATGTTGATGGCAATAAAGGTAGGCAGAGCACCTTTGAAGTTAGTTTTTATCAAAAGATGAAACATGTATGCTAATCCTGATGATCAATAACTTTATAGTAGAAAAAAAAATGAGACAAGAATTCTCAGATTGTGATATGATCTGACATAAAAAACCATATGAGCTTAATTGCCTGTTTTTTTTATAAAAACATCAGAAAATCAAATTGTGACAACAGGAAGATAGCATGCTATATGATATCCTTATCTGTTCACTCAAAAGAAAAATTCATTTTTGAATGACGCACAGAATTATGAGAGACAGATTTCTAATGCACCTAACGGCATGCGCTAATACAAGAGTACTGTGTCCACATAAAAATATAGCATGGTAACTAAAAAAAAGGCAAGTTTTTATGTGACTTTGAATAAGACTTGAGGCAATGATCAGAGACAAATGGAAGGAAACAGAGATCCAACAAGCAAATATAAGAATGTGCAATGATTTAATTATATTCTTCATAAAAGTCATAGACAAAACTTTGAACTTAATGAGCTATTCTGTTATAAATAACCTCTGGGGCATGGTATAGATATCTAGGGTGTATGTAAAGAGGTTCTAGGGTTGAATGCAAGGATCTGCAAGAATCCACCTTTGGATTGTTTTTGATTTAGATATTGAATACAAAAACAATAAAAGCATGATGAAAATGTCATGATTTTGTGGACATGAGCACATCATCTCTTTCTCTCTTCTCCTTTTCTTTGCAGAGAACTTTTACAGATAAAAAAAGATTTAGACGAATGATCACACCTGATTGAAACTTTTTCAAATTATTTTGCCAATCAAACAAAACATTTATACTAAATATGAAATTGTATTTCTTAAAGAAAACATTCTCCCATGTTTTGAAGTCATGGCTGCCTGCAGTATTGTTTTTATAAGTCTGCTATAAACACATATTTGATAACCATATGGTTTGGCTGCTGGTCTCAAATCAGGCGACGTGAAGTCTTGCTTCTGGGTTCCTAGAACTTGTATTTTTCACACTAACAGACACAAGATATTCCATTGTCTAAAATCTCCTGTGAAGTCAAATGGTAATTCTGTTATTGATTTCTTTCCAAGGAAAAAACATCCACACATTTGTTAGATGTAACCTAAAGCATAATGTTCATTTTGTTAGGGCCACATCTCAAACACATTCTTGATGCTGTCTCATAGCCCACACAAAATGAAATTATATAAGGACAAAACAAAATCAGTATTACCTCAGACAGTTTAAAAATCAAACCACATTGTTTAGGTGACTAGAAACCTTCTGTCCATAAACCAAAGACAAAGCCAGATATTCTAAAAATAGCTACAACATCTATGACTACACCTGAGAATTTTATATGGATTGTGTGACAAGAAAACGTGTCATCATATCACATAGGTGCTGACATTTTGAATTTTTATTACCCTGTAACATATTAATTCCTAAGCACCTATATCAAGCCATCTACAGTTAAAAAAAAAGGTCTTGAAAAAAATCCTTACAGAAAACCTCTCAATAAGATTGCATCAGCATAATTCGATCCCTGTCTAAAAGGGTATCTTCTAGAAATTTAAAAACTGATTAAATTAAAATAATTTTCATTATGCTTTGTATACAGATCTTTGTCAAATAACAATTTTATTCTAAAACGTTCTATTCCTGTGTTATATCAACTACCGAACCAATAGCTACATCAGTCTAATATATCAAAAGCCCAACAATATTATGTGTGAAAAAAATCATAGGTCATGACAAATATGACAATTAAAGTAACAGTGAACTTCATATAAAAAGATACACCTTTGTACATACAAAATCTTAAACTAAACAAAATAAAACCAATTTGGGAAGGGGCGGAACCTGAATATACAGGTGTAATAGGTATATGCATGTGTATATAATGTAAAATTTGCATTACCAACTTGACATTAAATGTTTTTCGATTTTTCCTAGATATCTATTCTCAGGTTTTTCCATTTATTGCAGGCAATGACCCTATTTCATTTGCACTTTACATGCAGGTGAAAAAATAAAAGCAGTCAAACAAAACCAAAGGATAAGGATGAAGCTATCATATCTTTCACATTTGCTGATGGCATTTTAACAGAAAAATAGCTATATTGATGTTCTACAAAATAATATGATAAGGCTGAAATGAAAAAATTGTTTGTTTCCGGTTGAGTGGGCTCTTAGCATATTCTACACTTAAGCTTGGGGGTATGAATGGTGTCCTTCAGGATTTACAAGGAAAAAAATAGTTTTGTTCATTGTGCTGATTTATGAATATATCTATTACAAAAAGAAAAAAAAGAAACTCTTGTCGGAACCCAAAATACATTATATGTAAAAAAAAAAATCCACCCTCCCTCATGCTTTTTTTTCCAACTATGAAGTCAATCATTTTTTTTGGTCATCAGCCTAAAGCAGAAAGATGGCATACATAAATTCCTACCAAGCTGGGATGAAAATCATAATAGCTCTTTTCCAACGTTTCTCTGTATATTATATTTTATCAGAACTTAATGAAACTATAAGAACCTGTTTCTGGCATACACAGTGGGTTATATGTCAAGTGGAATAAAGAAGTAGCTAAAATGGGTTATTATTACTTTGGCAATTGGGCAAATGTATTGTAATTAGTTAGGTACAGGAAACAATAACAATGCTATACCATTAAAGAAAACAAAATTTTATCTTTTGGTGAAGGGATATCATATGTAAACGAGGACACATTTCTAGGAATTACTGACGGACTTCCATACCAAGATATCTAAAAGGGTGCCATTAGATATATCTAGAAGCTCTCAAACAATTTTCTAATTTCCAGAAGTAAAGCTTCAATATTAATGCAGACCACATTGTAAACAATTTAAAAAAAATTAATTAAATATACATGTATAATTATATATTCTGCTCCTAATGTACAAAAAAAACAAGTCTATTGCTTTTATTTTGCAAAATGATTATAAACTTCATTGTCAATTTGATTTGACAGCTATGCTCTGCATAAAGCCTTCATGGAGAAATTGATCTTATGAAATTACTTCTTAACAAAAGACAAGCCAGTGACATATGGCAAGGAGCTAAATATTTGGAAAAACACAGGCAAGTTTGACATTCTGTGTAAAAGAGAATGCTATGAGCAAACTGAATGAGATAATGAGAGATCTTTCCATGGGTTATCAGTCCACATGCAATACTGACGTCACATATTAATATTGCAGTTGGATCTTTGAATACGCCGACTGTTTCTCAAATTGATTTCCCGGGAATTAAATATTTAACAGAGATTTGTATATGTGTGTAGAGTAATTATAAACCTCAACTATAAACATCTTACTGCTTCATGAATAATTCTAACAACTGATTACTGTACAAAGCACAAATAATTAAACATAATGCTTTCAAGAAAATAACAACAGTTTTTAAAGATCTAAAATCAAAAGCAGGAGGGAAATCTCATCAAATATTCATCCAAGTGTTACAAAACTTGTTGTTTTGTTGAAGCAATATAACCTGTGTTCTGTCAACTACAATAAATCAGGGACAAGGACTTTAGTATAATTGCCATCATAGGTTCAAGTTTTCTTTTACTTCAAGACTTTGTTTATTTCTAATTTGATTTAGAAAAATTACCAAACATTTAAACACACGCATTACTCTTCATATCCCAATATCCTGTCTATTCATGAAAAAAATGTTGGAATGAAAAATCTCAGAGCTTCTCCGCAATCCTGTTTCATTAATAGGCTTTTCTGCAGGCAAGTAATTTCTCTCTCAGCTGTTTGAAAGGAAACTGTTGAATGGACAGGTCTTTCCACAGTGCTCAAGTCAATCCAGACTGTGAGGAATTCAATCAAAAGATTCTCGTTATATAATTTCCTCTAGTTTGCCCCCATTCAAGTATTTTTTTTACTAAATTAAAAAAGGAAAAAAAAGGGGTGTTAAAAGATGTCATTTCAAAGTCTAATTATTTTTTTCAAACGTCTGCCATTTCCTCATTAAGCAAAGTTAACAGCATTCCCATTTCCAGTTTCTTTTTCATTTCATCGGAAAAGGGAGCAGTTCAGTTAGAGTTAATTACGCCTTATTCATAAATGGTGTTTTTTATCCAGTAGAATTTCTTGAAATTTAATGCATATAACATTCACAGCCTTTAAGCATAAATTCTATCATACTTCAGCATACTCATTGTGAATTTAGAGTTTACTTCCATCAAATCTGATTATCAGCTTTTACCATTGAGTCGTGATGCTTTCAAAGAAGAGATGCTGCATGATATGGTTTCAAGAAACCAGATGCAAAGGGTCAAGACCAAATTCTAGTTAACAAAATTCATACACATGGTTCTCAGGATCAAAACAATCTGAACAAGAAGAAAAAATCATCTTTGTTTTCAATTTTATTCCCATAACACAATTCAATTCAAAAAATAGTTTTTTTCGAAGTACATGTGTATTCATAGGTAGCTGAAACCAACATTTTTCAAACTGCTTATAAAAGATAGGGCACTGTAAGAAAAAAATAGTGATGCTGTGAGTTGCTAGTGATAAATTGCATCAGCAGTTAGGTTTAGTGATATTAATACACCACTATCTAGCATGTTTTTCCTTTTCAATGCTTGTGGAGGACTGCAACACTAAATAGTGATATGTTGGTATCACTAAATATATTGTGTTGATGCCATTTTACAACTAGTTATCAACAATACTACTAAGCATCACTAATTTATCTTACACTGTTGTTGATAGATTCCCATGCAAGGTGTGACAATGTATGTAGCTGCAACCACCTGGTCCATGTTTGAACTTGCACTGAACTTTTCAAAGACATAACATTCATCCTTCAAGATGGAAAGTAACTTCTGACAAATATGGTACTACTCAACAGTTTTTTCTCAGAAGAGGGGGCAACATCAAGAGTCCTTATATGCATAACAACACAGATCTGACTTCAAAAAGCGTGGAAACAAAAAGCACCATAACAGGTCACAGCAACTCACAAACATCCTTATCATCAAAAAGTTATTTCATTTTTTGTCACTATTGCATGTTGTGTAAAAATTCAAAGAAATTATGAAATCAAGAGGCCAAGGTACTAATAATATTAAGACATGGAAAAAATATATCTATGACAAGTATGAATCAACAGATAGTTGTTCTTTGTCAACAAAGAGGTGTAAACATATCTCCATAGTGTATGCAGTTAAAAAGTGCCTTGATATTGTCAACAACCATAATTCCAAGTCCTTTCCTTTGACCCCCCCCCCCCCCAGTGTTCTTATAATTAACACCGGTTTTAATTCTCACATGTACACAGAAGTTCGAGAAAAATGACAACATTTTCTATCATGTTACATCAACTGTCTCTTCTACATACCAGAATTAAAGAAAGGAATCAATGTCACAGGCCCTAATTTTATAACGATTGAGAGGTATCAAGGAAAAGGCCAAAAAATAGTGTCTAGATTCAAGGACAGCATCTCCCCTAAGAATTCTACTCATACCACAAGTGCTTGTATCACTAAAGTAAGTGCTGCAGTCTTTGTTCCACTACAACTTTGGTGTCCATCATCTTCTGTCTTCTACTTCTGCACAATGGAAATTACTACAGTTATCCATACATCACCGTAAAAGTATGTATTCCTCACAAAGAAAACTTTTATCACCTTCATTGCCTTGTACTCACCATTTTAAACAAAACTGATGAACCCAAACCCAGAAAGCTAACAAGAAATCAAAACCGTTTAAGAATAAAAGTCCAATAAATACTATATTAATAAACACAGTACAAAACCCCACATATTTAAGCTATAAGTCACACTTTCATTACTTGAGAAATTTAGTACCCTTAAGTTAAATTAAAGTTTACTTGAACTCAAAGCCAATCACAATATTCAACAACCGTAGAGCTAATTCAACATTCTGTGTTTATGTATCAAACTGATATCAACATACTAAACATTTTTTTTGTCTAATTCATATAGTTTTTTTATATAATTATCATAAAATTGCACACACTTTGTTTGAAGTACTAAATGTCAAGATAATCTAGCACAGAAATAGAAACATTAATTTCAATCAAAAGTTCATTAAGATAAGGTGAAGGTACTTCAAATGTCCAAACCAGACAACTAAATGTATTTAGTTTGTCAATTTGTAGTGAATTATATTCATATGTAGAAAATGTTACTGTTACAAACAGCAACTATGTATTTGACAAAAATGACTGGCTGTGCTCTTAAAGAATCTTTCATTTTACATGATGAGGGAAAGGGGTCCCTGACAGGGTCTAGGGCCTCTACATACATGTAGAATATATGTTAGTATTGAACAGATTTAAAAAAATACATAACAGAACTGAAAACAAGATATATCTACCAATGCTGTTAGTGTTGTGTCTTAAAGCTAACCAGATACATTCACATCAATATTTAGAAAAATCAAGGCAACATAGGATAAGCGTTTGCAAAACAAACTATTATCATTTACCCAAGCTTCTTCAAGAAGGAATTCCTGAAGGCATCCTTTAACAGCTTAGAATTCATCCTCATTGAAGTATTCCTTTGTAGCTCAGCGAAGAACTTCTGACATTATCATAACGAAAATGTAGGATTTGAAACATAAACTGTATAAAATCCAAAGCTCTTCACAAGGTGTTTTTCATTCCTCCAACTGATGTGAGATCCATTGTCTTTTTTTATGCACACATAGAAACACTCTTTCGTAGAAAACACTATAAGCTTGGCACGGATTGCTTCCAAACACTCTCCAATACCTTATACAATCAATGCTTGACCACTCCAGTATGGAGAATTGTTTTATACTTCATCCTTTTCAAAGTAAATTGTACGACTTTCTCAAGTGCTCTCTTAAATGACAAGCTTGATATACTGTACATGTATGTGAACTGACGGATAGTACTTCATTTTAGTGTTTGTACTGCAGAGGTTTAAATACATTTCATGTTTGACTTTTAATAAATAGAAGCCATACCATATTTTTCACTTATTTCAAGTTGTATTTAAATCTGTTACAGCTCTAGGTATTCATCTATTGGCAAAGCTTCTAGCAGCTAGAGTGCAGCTTGGGTTCTCTGTCCATTGCTACGGTATTCTATATAGTGTGAAGCTATTAGGATCTCACTATATTGGTGATTTAACGACTTACGACTGTAGCTAATCTGCTTATGAAGCTAAATAGAAATGGGTACACTATTTTTATACAAAGATATTCGTGCTTCTCCGTAACAAACAACCACTGGTCCTAACTAGTTAATGGATTTTTCATTTCAAATATTAAGAAGAAAAATTGTATAGCGAAGCTACCAAGTCACCTTGAATATATTCTATGAAGTTCATTATAACACATCCCCCCTTTTTAAGAATTATAGATTTGCTGGCATTAGGAAAGCTAGCTTCTCAATAGATTGATACAGAGAATGTATAAGGCAGGGAGGATAAATCAATAAACCCCCTCTATGCTTCAAAGGAACTGTGCCATGTTGACTTTTTTGTATAGAACTAATGTTTTCCCATCTGGTTTGATTGGACTAAACTGGAGGTCAATACAACACCAGCAATTCAGAATTAAATGGTTGCCATATTTTTTATTCTAATGGTATCATTAAAAAGATCTTATATAAACAACAGCAGACTTTTTTCTTTTTTCTGATTATTTTCATAAATGCTTAGTTTTAGCCGCAATGGATTAAGATAAGTTTTTCTCAAAGTCCTCATCATTTCATCTTAAAGTTTTTTTATAGTCTGTTCGTAAAACACCATTTTAAAAAGATAAGGGGGGAGGGAAATCTTTTATTGTTACCTTTTGTGGTTTTTTCTCATCAACGTTCTCTCATATGTTTTTCACACAGACCCCCCCCCCCCCATCTAAATGTCCTTAAACATTTGCCTAATTGTATCAATTTTCTTTTCTTTCAATCTGCTTCCATGGCATTATCAGAGGTGGAAGTCCCATCTGACAGATTCCTTGATTAGCAGCCATCTTATAATGAAGCAGTATACTTCTGGGTTGTAAAGATTTGCTGGCTTAGGACAGCTATTTGTGGAGGCTATTTTCTTGGATACAAGCAAATAAGGCACATATATTTAGAGAATCAAGTTCAGCTTATATGCATCTTTACCTAATATAAGATCTGATGAGAATCTTGTGCTTGATGTCTTGAATAGTTTCTTATTGCATCATATTTGTTTGCTATACATAGAGAACACCAAGGGTAGAACAAAAATGTTTTTACATGCAAGCCCCTATGTACTTTTGCTGTCCAAAAGTATTCTTATCTTCTTTCCCTAGTTTTTTATTTTATTTTCATAGATATTAATCCCTTATCTCTTTTTATTACATCTTGTTATCCATGATGTTGGTCAAAATGGAATAATAATAATTCTGCTGCCATTTTGTTGGGTTACTAGGGAATTTGCAGTGGGGTGCGATTTCTGACCTATCAGGTATACTAGTTGTTGCCATCTTTCTGTATCTACCTTATACTTATATTTGTTTCTAGGCTACAAATACCAAATAAAAAAAGAGAACAAAATGGATGACCAATTTTCATGATAGAAGCAACTTAAAACATCTGTTACCACTGGTGTCCATAATATTCCATATTATTCCAAAGTCAGATCCATACTCTGTTTTATTTTCACCATGCAGTGCTGAATTATTTAATTTCTGTGAATTCATGCAGATATAAGATGCCCTGATATTACAGATCATATATCATAAAATTCATGGTAATATGTTTAAACCTCAACAAATTGACAGCAAGATATCTTGAGTCACTTCAAGTATTGCATCATGAGACTTTGAGTAATTCATATTACCATGAATAATTTCAACTTCTTTGAAAAAGAGTCTGTTTCATACTGTTGCACATTTACCTAGACAACATGATACTGACTATTCATTGAAAGGGAAATACAGTGTAACACAGTATGATCAAACTTGATCATTTTGATATTTGAAGAGTTTCTGTTGATCATAACAAACAATGACACATACTGTAATATAAACCGATTAAAAACATGATATGTAGTAATTCAAACTCTATTGTAAAACAATATGAAAAACAATAATTTAGTGACATAAAATCTTGCATTGCCATGGAAACTTCTGAGGGGAAAAATTGTTTTAAACTGCAGTTTAACAGGCAGAAACTTTTAGAAATTCCCTGGTTCTTAATTACAATAGTGAATAAAGTTATTACCAACGCCAAGATGTAATTTTACTAAAAGCACTCTTCGATGACTACAATAAAGCATTCTGGCATAAAAATCATAATCTGATATAGCTTTCATAGAAACTTATATTAGGACAAATAGGCAGATAAATGCTACCCTAAGTGACCAAGAATCCATTAAGAATACCAATGGGCGAACAAAGCAACCAGGCAATAACTTGCATAAGGATGATATTTAGCATCATGATAAAATTCAGCAATCATCCTTGCAATGCCATTTAGCTTAAAGGACTAAAAAGCAACACATAATAATTATGCAAATTGCTGAATAACTGTGGGGGCAAAACTGTGAAACTATTTTCACATTGACTTTGTTTCTAAACAGTCTTCCAGAGAGTATGTTTCTAATTCAGATAGCAACTATTATGATAATAGCTAGGTCACTATAATATTTTTATTCAATGCAGTATTATGAATACTTTTTATAATCCTTTTTCTATTGCAAAATTATTACTCAAAGGCATTTATCGAGCCATATTGTTGTGTTTTAGCACAGAGAACCTTCATGCTTTATTTTTCCTACATAGGGATTGCCATTTTTCTGCAATTATGCTCACATTCCCAGTGGTATGGTTTGGATAATGGTACAAGTAGCACACAGGCTTATCTGAAAAGTGAAAACTGCTGTTCAACTATCTGTTTTCTTCTTTTGGGAGGCATAAATTTATGCAAGCCGTCTTTATCACAAGCCATTTACAAGCTGAGGGTGACTTAATATTCTACTCATACTAGGATACAGCCATGATGCTCTTCTATTTGTAATACAGTAGGCTATGTACAGCATTTTATCCCATTGTTGGTGTGTTTTCGGTGTTTTGATTGGTTAATAGCCAGTGTGTACTGGCTGTATTCTCACCAT
>JAVSBT010500740.1:0-19944 GCA_033118115.1 Pharyngocirrus eroticus
ACAGTCTTTCCACCATTTGGCAGCGGATGAGAATTTCATCACAATAATGATGATGTTCTTGTATCATATTTCAATATTTTATTGACTATCTTATATTATAAGTACACGTGTAAGTTACAAATTTATATAGCGCATATACCATTCAAAACATTTAATCTGTGCTTTTCATAAAAGTCATTTGTTGTATGCACTTTTGAACAGAAATGTTTCAGGGACTTTAATTAAAGAGTTTCATGTCTTCTTTCAATCAACTACACATTTTTGTTCTACAATTTATCTTCATATCTAAACATTTTGACACAAGAAATATGGAATCCATGATTGAAGGGAACCAAAGTGGTCGATTTACTTTTTTTCAGAGAGGGACCCCCATACATACATTATAATGGGACAAAAACGGGCGGTCCCTCAAGTAAATCGATCCATGGAACCAATATCAACTGATTGCCATTGCTGAAGAAGTAACGATAATCGTGGTATCCTTGGTTTGCCTATTATGTGTCAGGGATCTGAAGATAGATTTTTTTTTACTTTCAAATTGATGTTGGTAAGAAAACTTTCAACTTGTGTAAAGCTAATTGATGAATAAAATGTACCAAAAATATATTTTGCTATACTTTTATTAAAACAATATTTCTCAAGGAACTATACCTTTTCTAGAGATTAATATGTATTTTAGACAGCAAAAAACTTTAAAAACTTGATCCATCATATCCCCCTATCCTTAACCTCACTATCTTGTTCTAATCAAGAAGGAAAACGAATTCAATGTCACCAGATGGCACTAGCAATAGATTACAAGTACTTATACTAGAGGAATATTCATACTCAAGGATCTAAATGAAGAGGATACTGAAAAAAAAAACCAAAACCAATGGTTACAAAAAGCTAAAACATTTACAAATTCACAATAACATATATATGAATTTAAAAGTCCATTACAAAATTCAGCATTTAGGCTATACAGTACCAAAGCAAGTTTCTATGATTTTGTTTTAAAAATAATATTCTACCTTTAGTTCTATGAGTATCAGTTAGAAAACAGGACCCTAGAACTACATTTATCATGATGTTAGGACATAATTATGTCTGGTCCAGTATTCATATTTCGTCATGAAAAAAATAAAATCATTACATCATATTTAGATATTTACATCACCATAATTAATGTACATATCATTATCTAATTCACAAATCCATTTCTCTTTCTTTAGCAGCAAGTAAGCTATGTGGTTTGTTTGGTGCTTGATAATGCTTGGTTCAACTACCATTTTACAGTTTTGAAGTAAGATACAATACTTAATAAGTTCATACTTCACAGATATTGTACCTAGATGAGATAAACATGATCATTGTATAAGTAATTATATACTGACGGTAAAAGCTTCAATTTTAAATGTATGTGTATGAAATATACATAATAAATGCATAAGATCCCTTATGTACAAAAGTCCATAGCATATTGTCTTTTACTTCTTTCTCTGCAAGAGGGAAATCCCACTCATTTTCTTCTAACTTTCTGAAACTCCGATTTTATGGTTTTGGATCTGCAAAGAATTTATATCCGTATTATAGTATGATCAATCCCAGTCCTACTCACACCAGCATATATGGGCATGGATAAATAATTTGGTATACCTGATGTAGGTTCAAATGTTTGGGAATTATAACAATATAGTAAGGCCTTGCAAAAAAATAATCATATTTCCTGTTACCACTTGAGAAAGTACAAATTTAAGATTTTTTAAAATATTTTTTTTATCATGCTCAAAGTCCCTTTAAATCTAATTGGTTGTAAGCATGCCTGGTGATATCCACAAAGTGGTTCATGCTAAAATATAACAAATATTGTCAATATCAAAATCAGAGTCTATAGGCTCTTAATAATTGGAAATGAAAGTAACTCACTTCTTTTGTTCCAACTTTTCCCTTTTTCTGGCATTTGAAGACAGTCACTACCACAATAACAAAGATGCAAAGAATTGCTACAAAGCCTACAGAAACTCCCAAAGCAAAATAGTTCATGATAGATGTGGTTTCTGAAAATATTAAAAAAATATCATTGATAAAGTAACATCGGGAATGAGGTTCTGGCTTTATATCATGCGTCTTTTGAATTAGTTCTGCTACACCACTTTTAGCGACAAAAAATAATAAAATTTCGGAACCATTAAATCTAGTGTTGATGCCATTTCGTCACTAAATATCACTAGTATCCATAGACATCACTATTTTTTTTAACAGTAATTGATAAGATTATGTAAGCTCATCTGTGTAGTAATTGATAAATTATCATTCTTGGTTTAATAAATGGAGGGTTTGTAGAAGTTGTATTAAAACATGGCCAAATCCTACCTTCCAAGTAACTTCCGTCATCAATACCTGAAAAAAAAACCATTTTTATAAGATAAAAACAAGTTGAATTCTAGACATTTCACTAAATTTTCATATCAATTTAAATAAAAAGGTTCATTGGAGAAAAGGAAACATAGTCAGCTTAGTGCTTTGCAATAAATAAATGTTGATGCTCCTCAAAAATCTTACTATCTTACTTATTCTTATCTTTATCTATCAATTAATAACCAACAGGGCAATAAACTATTCAACTAATGAATGAATGAATGAATGAATGAATGAATGAATGAATGTATGAATGAATGAATGAATGAATGAATGTATGAATGAATGAATGAATGAATGTATGAATTAATGAATGAATTAATGAATGAATTAATGAATTAATCAATGAATACATACCTGTACTAATACAATCTTCCAAGCTGTCAGATTCCATGCCAATAGTTGTAGTTCCTTTAGGGCAGGTGATGCATTTGTCTTGTCTGTCCAATGGTTGATAAGTTCCTTTCTTGCATGGGAAACAGCCATTCCCATCCTTATACTGTCCCTTACCACAGGGAACTGTAAAGACATATCAGATATTAAATACATGCCCTTTGGCTCTCTTTTTTTTTTGCACATAATATTTGCAGAATTTTATTTTCACTGATGTTTTTTCACAATGTCTGTAGCCCAATGAAATTTGTTTTGGGGCTTTTTGTCTTTACAAATTTAAATCTGTTTTAACCTCCATAATATCATAATTATGATGGATCATCTGTATTATATAATACTGAGGATACATGTAATGCTAGTGATAAACACAATGAAATGTCATATTATCATAAGTATATTGATGATAGCAATGATGATAAAAGTGATAATATCAATAGAATAATTATGCTTTTTCTTTCACTTACGGCAGAAAGAGTCACCCCAGGTCATTCCGCCCTTACACTCAATTATCTCTTCATAGAAACTTGAGTTTGTGTCAACTGTCAAGATTTCTCCATCTACTTTGACATCAAGTTCTCCATTCTCTGTCTTATTCATTATGATGTATGCAGTCACTTCAATATTCACTACGGCTGCAAAATGGGCAGCAATGTTCTCCAGATTAAACACTGAAAAATGAAGGTGGGAATTTGTAGACATCAAATTATACCAAAAATCAACATTTAAAGATGAGATAACAAGAAAATCTTAGTGACAAAATACTAAAACAATTCAAACACTATGATCTGTCCACTCTTTCCATCTTACTTTTACTTACCGTCATCAGTGACATTCTCTTTCAAGTATTCAAGTTCGATTTCAACAGTGCCTGTGTCAGTTGCTGATCGTTTGTTTCGCTTTTCATCACTTTCACATGCAGTGACCTTGACCTCTTTCAAACATGTTCCATTCTTCACACAATGTATATCGTCCAAGATTGACATTGATCTCATTGTGATAGCTTTAGAGCTTTTTGACAGGTTTGTCGGGTCACAACTGATGGCCGGGTAGGACAAACCAATTCTTAATTTAGTCTCAATAGGTATAAAAACCTCTGGTTGAAAAAGAAATATCATAATTATCGAGAATTTGACAATCAGGCAAAAACCAAAACTGATATAATTATATAGTCTACATGGCAAAAAAGACCTATGTAAGTCCCATTACAAACATTGCATTCTGATAAACTGATAAGAAACAATATTTGGGAACCATAATATTCTTGAAAATAATAATAAACAAAAAGAAAAGATGAGAATTGTGAAAGAACTTTTTAAATAAAAAAATCTGTTTCACCAATACCGAAAATGTCTGACATTTCAATTTTAATTTACCTGTACATTTTGGTGGTTTGAAGACTTTCGTCCCTAGTTCTTGGTCAGTCCACATTTGTCCCGTTTCTGGGCCACAAGTGTAGTTTTCTTTGATGTATCTATTGAAGTTGAACCCATCATCACATGTAATGTTACAAATCCTAGTTTCTCCCATAATTTCACATGTTAAAGTGCCATTGTCTGGTGGTAGTATATCTGTACAAACTGTCAAAAGAAACCATAGAAGAGATTTAAATGTACCCTCAAAGATTGATTAGATTTGAATGTTAAAAATGCATTCACATGTCAATATTCAATATAAAGCAAATATGTCTCAGTCTGAACTTCAGGGTTTAATTGCAACCATAATTTATGAACAAGTTAAATTAGCTTTTCAGATGTGCTTATTTAATCTTTTGGTGTTGAAATGTTTTTAAAGGCAGAGTTTTAAGCATTGGACAAGACCCGCAGACTCTGATACAGACATAAACATGGACTATCAAAGATTCATAATTTTACAAATTGTAATAAAAAAAAAGATGTCATCAATTTGAAATCTTATGAATTGCATGTAGAACATGATACTAACATTTGCAATTCTGCTCCAGACATGGCTGTGTTTCTACATCCTTTCCAGGGCAATCCTCTCCACCGTTCAGTGTCTGTGGTGTGTTACACAACCGTCTCCTCAAGGTGCTTCCCTCACCACAAGTCTTACTACAGCGTGTCCATTCACTCCACTTACTCCACCCCCCATCGACTGAAAAAAAATCCAGAGTTGACTAACCATTACAGAAGAACACATAAACACATAACAGAAAGGGTTGTAAACAAACACATCATCATATCCCATACCTTTTGTTAGTTCGCAATTGATTCCTGAGTACTCTGGAGAACATAGACATGTGTAATTCCCAGCATCCTCCACACAACTACCTCCATTACTGCAGCTATCAGATGAACACAGGCTAACTATATTTTCACAGTTTGTCCCTAGGTGGTGTTCAGAGCATTCACAGAAATATCCACTACCATCACTGTACTCTGAGCAAGCTCCTCCATTCATACAAGGGTTAGGGGCACAAAGATCTTTGTCTACAAAAAGAAAAAAGAAAACATATGATTGATCTCTTTTTTAACATAAACCATATTAATCTATGTTTTCCTGGTAAAATCTTTTTTCTCAATTGACCAAACCTAACACTAGCTCACCATGGAAGATATAGGTGGATTGGTAAAATTCTTCTGGTTTGGCAAGGCTTTATAGAATAGTACTTCAACCCTATCCCAATTTACTGTCTGCAAATTGATGGTAACATTTTTTACCCATCAAAGTCATAAATTGAGACTGATCATTTAGGTTTTACTGGTCCCTCCATGGGGTTGCGTAACTTTATCATGCACACCCTATCATGAAAGCTTGTGCATGGGCAGAGTTCAATGTGCGGAATCTCGAAAATGAGAGGGTGGAAGGTTTGGGTATCAGACTATTATAACAGGTTTAAATGCAGACTGTCCTCCTTTAACACAACAACATTTATGAACCATTTTACATCATCCTCCAAAATAAGACTTAAATCATTAGTTTAAAGCATTTTACAAAAGCTTTGTTGCATAAATAATGAACAAGCTCTTGTAACATTTGTACTCACCCCTACATTTAGAAGGTATAACTATAAACTGTGAAAGTTTTGGCGCTTTGATGATGTCATTCCAGGCCAATCGATCTCCATGTTCTTCGCTGTTACATCTATCGCCAATTTCCCCCAGATATTTTGCCGTGGACCACATGTTTAGGTTGGTGATTCGAACTGAAATGACATATGCCAGACAGAGATTATTTTTCTGAAGTATTATTCTGCCTATGACCCATATTCAAATTATGAGTTTGTTCCATTTTTTATTCCAACTCCTTTATTTCTATCTTCCTATGTTTTAATTAGTCATACCATTACATTGGTGTCCGATAGTAACAATGACATCATCAGTGAATTGCGACAATGTGTAAATTGTATGTGAGATCTGGGATCCATCAATGTACAGTGACATATACATATTGTCTTCATCTTGGCTGGCAATAGCTTGTATCAGATGCCACTTCTTGACCTCGAGAGTATCAATATTTACTGAAGGATTCCTAAAAAGCAAAGATTAAAACATACCAAGAGGCATGAATGATTGTTGTACTTTGAAGATACAAAATAATAACACTGAAGACTTTGATGATGACTCGTTAAATGTTTCATCAATATCTTGCATCATTTTTTAATTTTGGTAAATGTTATTCTAAATCTTTTTTGTATTTACTAGCTCTTTGATCAAACTCTGTTTTTACTGCAATAAACTAAATTGTGTTCTTGTCTTTTCTTCATGACATTTTATTTGCTAAATCAATCAAATCAAATCAAATCAAATCAAATCAAAATCACATGAAACCACCAGAGGGCATTAGTTACAGATAGCATTTCATGATTTCATGCTGAAAAGAATCTGATTTTTGCATGACTTAAATACTGTTAGTTTCACTTACGTTTTAAACTCTTGGCCATAACCAATTCCAAACTGAACGGTTTCTTTTTCGTTAGAATTTTTCAGTGACAACAAAGTACATTCTTCAGAGATCAATTCATTGAAGTGAACCTTCATGGATAGTGTAAAAGTTGTCATTCCAGTGAAGTGTTCTGAGTGAAATTCTAAAACTTCACTGCTAGGTAAGACTCTCAAATCGACACCTGGATATAAAGAACAGCAATTTAAAACAGATCCAGTTACTACCGAATAAGTTATTGGTTCCAAGATTCATATTTGAGAAGAATTATTCAACTTTGGAACAATGTATTTGAGGTAATTGCTAGGAGAGGGAGAAACGTCATGAGAGGTAAGCAATTACCTCAAATACATTGTTCCAAAGTTGAATAATTCTTCTCAAAGATCCAGTTACATTGGAAGAAAATTGGCCCATGCAAAGCTCATAGTGAGGAATTCAGAAGAGGGGTTATAGAAACAAAAAAAGGGTATTACCTGATGGAAATATCCTGCTTTTTTCCCCAACAGTGAACACAAGGTATGTTAGTAGAAGAAGGGGGGGGGGGAGGGGTACAGACACCATTAAGCTATTTCACCTTGAAACATAGCAAAATGATTTTGTTTTTTTAAATCTATACACATTTTCCCTCAAGCCATGGGAATGCATGTATTGTATACAAAATCCCATGGCAGCCAATTTTTTGAAATAAATATCATGACATAATTTTCATCCCATCATTACTTCACTCAGTCAGATTGAGCAAACAAACATAGCTTGTATTGGAATTAAATTCCTATCAAACCTTTGCATTCATTCTGATCCTTGGCTCCTTCTTCCTGTGTAAGTTGTCCCACAGGGCAAGGTGTACAGGAAGTCTGACCTAATTTTCCTTGAAATGAGGTCACTGGGCATGGGTAGCATGGCTCTATTCCTGAACTTGAAACTCTTCCCATTCTACACATCTCTAAATGACGCAAGAAATTCAAGAAAAAATATTGTGTGGAAAGATGTTCATCAGATCAATGATAATGTAACTGATACTCATTATTTGGTTCATTGGCTACTAAAAATACCTTATACCTCTTGAATAAAGATGGCCTAAGATAGGTTTAATGTAAGGGTGTTATGAGAAATGTAATTTGCATTGCTAAGTATTTTTAAAACTTATGATAGACATCATTATTCGAATATATTTAACCTAAAACTGGAGATAAAAACAAAGATTGAACCAGACAATTAAAAGAAATTGACCGACCTTCACATTGGTCCAAACTTTTAGCTCCTTTCTCTTCTGTAGAGTACCCCAATGGACATATCTCACACCCTGTTTGCCCAGCTGTGCTCTGGAATGTTCCCTTTGGACATGGCTGACAAATATCTTCCTCTTGTGAGCGAGAAGTCCCAGAAGAACATGGTACTGAAAAGATAGTGAAGTATAGAAAGTAGCATGAACAAAAAAAAATGTTAAATCTTTTATCAGACTGGTCTAGTATTTGTTTGCTGTAAAATTTTCACTTTGCAATGTGTCATGATTTTTGTTGATCACTAAACACACTTGCAATTTTAAAAGTTTTTTTTCTTGAAGTCTATGGACAAATATTTTTGTTGAAAGAGATTAGCTTTCAACCTATGATTTTGTATTGAAAGTCAAAGCTAAATCTTTGCTAGAGAAACCAACAATGTTAAAATGCTTGAAGTATAAATCACTGTAAAGGTTTCATACAAAATAATGGAGAAAATAAAATAAAACACATTTTTACCACATCCAAAAACATTCCCCACTGCCCTAATGTGTCCAGCTTCACAGCTAATTCTTGGATCAGATTTGACAATTTCATTCTTAAAAATTTGAATTTCTTCCCCGTTCTCGTTGGTGAAATGAAGCTCTCCATTTTTAATTGATCTTATCAATGTATTACTGAATGTTTCCAGCCCCTGTAGCTCTTTCTTGATATCACTTTGGAAGTCACTTTTCACTTTAGTTGTGGCTGTTACTTCAATCTGTATAAATGAGATCTCAAAATAAATCATGTGTCATTCCTTTATGAGGACACCAAACAAATAAAAGACGAGATCATGCGACTCACTTGTATAGTGCTTGTATATTTCTTAGATGATTTTAAAGATTTATGATGAATACAAGGATGATGATGATGATGATGATGATGACAACTAAGACAATGATGAAGATTATGATGATGATCATAACGACAGCAATAATGATATTAATGATACTGATTGAACTAACAGTGAGTTTATTTCTAGTGTCTGCTTCCCTCTTCCATCTTCCATCGTCATTAGGACAGGTGATGTTGACCACACATATCAGGTCAGGTGGACAGAAGTCCCCAAGGTCTGTCTCACCCCCTCTGACTATTGCTGTCCCATTTTCACAGTATACAGTAGAATGCATTGGGAGACTGTGCGTATGTGTTCCATTTCCATCTCGAAGTTCTTTTAAGAAGCCAAAAATAAAGACTTATTTGACAAGCTTACATTATGTTTGTGTAAATTTATTTTTTTTGTTTTGAAGACCACAGGTTCTAAGTATGTATAATTGTATTGTTAGTTTTTCTGTCAAAAGTCATTTGTATATTAGTAAATATGTTATTGGTTCCAAGATCCATTAATATGTAGAAAAAAACATGATCAAGGTCTTTAGTGAAGGCAGAAATGTTGTATGAGGCAAACATTATCTCAAAAAACTATGTTCCAAAGTTGACTAATCTTTTCTACACATGGGTGGACCTTTCACATGTTAAGATAAAGTAAACAAACCTTTGCATTCTGGTATGAATTCATCTGGTCTCCATTCTTCACTTCCTGTTCCACATGCATGGAACCCAATCTCTGTACCATACCAATAGCCTCTCTTGCATTTTAGGGTTAGAATTTCACCATGAAGCCATTTTTCTTGAACTAATTCTCCGTTTTCCACTGGTTTGAAATTCTGAGAGCATTTTGGAACTGAAAAATTAGCAAACCCACAAATACTTAAAATTCAAGATTTTTGGCGTAGCAAACAGCGCAGATATTTAGGACTAGGACACTCCATTCAATGGCAAATGCTTTAGCCATTAGGCCACCGTGTAACTATTACATTGGGCTCTGTTATAAATAGTTCATAGCTATTTGATTTAATTGTTTTACTCAATTGAAGAAACAAATAAAAAAATGATGTAAATATCAATCAGACACAAACCTATACATGAAGGGTTGGAGGATCCATGGGCCCAGTCACCTTCAGTTATGTTGACAATATAACAGTATGTGTCACTGGGTCCATCTAATTGAAATCCGTGTTTACATTCAAAAAAACACTTGGAGGTAATTAAATTATCATTTGTGCAGTTGGGGTTTTTAAGGTATTTGTCAAAGGCTGTGACATCAAGTCTGTTGCATTTTGGAACTGAAATATCAAAATAACAATTGAAGTGTAAGAATATTATTCTATAATTGCCTCAACTGACTGAGACATCAAGTGCTATGACTGGTAGCAGAATGTACTGTGATAAATTAAAAAAAACAAAAAAACAGAATGAACTGAAAAAATCAAAAGCAGAAAAGAGCTTATCAAAAAGAAACAAAAGAAACAACCTACCTCTGATATCATAATTAAATATACATCTCTCAGCAACATTGCCAGCTTTATCCTTAGCCTCAAACACTACAGTGTAGAGACCTGGTGGATATCTTAAACCAGATACTGGCCCTGTTTTCAGTGTTATGTTAACAGCTTCATTTGAATTATCAGTGTAGATTGGTATCTCATAAGATATTTCTAGTTTCTCATCATAGCCTAGATATTCCACTATGTCATCAGAACAATACTTCAGCTTCGGGGGCTGGTTATCTGTTACAAAGGAAAGGGAATATGATGTAAACATGATGGCTAACTCCAAAATGGCTGTAAATGAGGAGGAACTAGAAGGTGAAATTGATTCATGAGAACAATGGCAATTATGTTGTCGTAATAAGGCCACCCTGTACGAACATTTTCCAAATAAAAATGAATAAAATTACTATCTACAATAACTGCTTTACTTATTGTAAAATGGGTTAGCGCTATTTTTATCATCATCCCTTTAAAACCACAATTGCTTTGCATTTAAAACCAGGATGTGTTTATAAGTGTCAATATTGCAGTTTAACCTTGATACTTCTGCAAGGTCTCATTATATTTACTTATAACCCTCCTCTTTTATTATAATTCAAATTCATCTTAGTTCTCCATAGCCCGTAATCAGAATTTTGAATATCTCTAAAATAATGTTTAAAGTTTGACTCACCCATACACTCAGGTATGTTAGCATCCCATTTTCCACTCGCCAAACAAATAGCCCTATTTTTCTGTCCAACTTTAATGACATACCCATCTTCTCTACACGAAAACTCACAAACAGCTTGATATGCATTTTCACCATTCCAACCTTGACAGGACATTCTGACACTAGGTGGCGCATTCAACTTATCGCAAACAACGCCTATTACGGAAAAAATAGCTTTAATAGATCCTAGCTTTTTTAAGTCTTACAGATCTCTTAAATCATTACATCAATATGGGATGAATGCAAGCCAGCATTTTAAAGCCACTTTCGACATGATCTCTGATATGAGACCAGGGATAGACAAGGGTTTTGGGGCATTTTCCCCCTCCCCCTATTCCACTGCCCCTGTATTAACAAGATTGTTTTTATTGTCATTGGTTTTGTCACTACGTTAATAATTACCTTCACATCTACTTGTCATTTCAGACCATATCCCTCTGTTTTCCCCAGCCTTGATACATTTGGTGGTGAGACTTGGTCCATTCACAGCAAATCCTATGCTACAACTGTACTCAACAGTGTGCCCACGAGTTGTTTTATAATCCGAAGAGGTCAAAAAACTGTTTGGTAAATAAGGTGGCTCTTCACAGTCAATCACTACAATGTGATATCAAATTGATTATAATGAAAATAATTTGTGTAGATAGAAATATTGTATCCAATGTGCGAAACTTTAAATGCGAGTAGGGTGAAAGATTTGGGTAGCGGCCACTTATGTAGTTAATAAATTCATTATCGAAATACTTTCAGCCTTGATGATGATGATGATGATGATGATGATGATGATGATGATGATGATGATGATGATGATGATGATGATGATGATGATGATAATAATAATTTTATCAAATAAACCAAAAGATTTTGATTCAGAATATTGAAATCAAAGAGATCTTGTCCATACTTATCACTTCTGTAACTGCAGTACATTGTTCAATAAAATGTGTCCCATGGGCTACAATATATGCATGATATACCCCTGCCTCCACTGTTTCAGATGATATCCACTCGTGATAACCATTTCTATTTTCTTTTTTCACTGTCTTTACTCCAGTAGGTAAAGTATCGCTAATAACCTCCCTGTTAAGAAAATTTGTATCAAAAATATTTTTTTTTTTCTTTATTTTTTTATAGAGTCAGACCGATTCAGTTTAAGTGTTTTTTACGGTTAAACATTTTACATCCCTTCCACTTCATAGGAAAACAAGCCACATTTTTCCAATACACACACATTATCTGGTTGTGAAAATGATGCTATCTGGAGTCATTAGATAAAGATGATAATAATAATAGTAATAATAGTATTAATGATGACGATGATAATGATAATGATGATAATGATGATGATGATGATGATGATAATGATAATTTAGATAATTTAGATAATGATAATAATGATGATGATTAAGATAATAATAATAAAAATAATAATGATAATAATGATAATGATAATAATAATAGTTTTTATCATAATAATAATCGATATTAACAATAATATCATTGATAATGATAAAAGAAATGATGATAAAAAGGATGATTATGATGATAATAATAAGAAAAGTAAATTTACATCCTAATCCCATTATCTGTTTTTGCTGCAAAAGGTACCTCTACTTTGGTTTCCAATGCTGGAACATACACCAATGAGTAATCTTGACATCTTAAATAAGGTGGGGGGTCTGCAAGCATAAATATGGAACTAAAGGGTCTCGTACTTTTGACCATTATTTTTACCAAGACGCAATTATGCCTTAATGGCTAACTGGGTAGAGTTTTAGCTTGAATTGTCATGCTGGCATTCTATTTGGAAGGTCTCCAGTTCGAATCCGGGCAGTTTCAAATGAAGTATATTTCACTGGCTATCAAAGAAAACCCGTTACTAGTCATGTAAATTAACCTTTCATGGTCAAAACTGTCCTTGAAAGTGCATAATTATGTGAAAGTTCAGTTGTATACTATGTATGACGGTTCTGATGCGAACATGCTGATGTTGATGATGATGATGATGAGTTGAAATTATATTTTAATAGTCCTTTAAGTTTGATAACATGAAAGTATACCATCATGTGACAATGATGAATTGTTTTTTTCGAAATAGTTATGTTCAAGTGGAACTGTTTAGTAAATTATATACCTGGTGGTGGTTCTGCCCTTTTACCAAACAACCCTTTGAAAAATCCCGTGATAGCTCTTCCAACCTTATGAAACACTTTCCATTTAGCTTTTATAACACACCAGACAGCTTTTGCAATCTTCAGTGGAAAAAGTAGTACCAGAGGGGGAGTCAATACAACGTCACAAGTGTCTTCCAAAAGATTTTGTGCACATGCGCCAATATCTTTAATAACTGAAAATAAACACATGCCACTTTTAGCTTTTAGAATGGATTTGGACATCTTACAAAGTAGTACAGTGGCCAAACTAAAATAAAGGTATGTTTACATTGAATGATTTGGAAGTGACTTTATAGCTGAAAATCTTTTAAGCATTTCAAAGTCTACAGTCTGAACACAGATGGGATTTAAAAGTGTGTCTACTTGAAACCTGCTGATAAATCATTTTTAGTTAAAGTCCCTCTGTATGCAATTTATACACTATTTGATGGACTGGTATTTCTCACTATTTTGATAGTTGGTGGAGCCACTGTTAAAACTTCAATGTACTGGGGTACGTGTTGTCAACATTATCTAAAATTTTGTAGATTATTTTGGTTCTTTATTTTTATTATAATCAGCCTTTTGCCACTCCACACAACTAGAACACTGTCTTTATTGATGAAATACATAATAATTATGTCGTTAATATCACCATGGTTCTTACAAAAATCTGAATTACTTCCTGAAGATGTTGATGTTATTCAGGAAAATATGCTAATAAATTCATAAATGGACCTTTCTGTCTGTGCCCTGAGTGTCTATTTGGGATTCTCAAGAATTCAGATGACATACTTCGCACCTGTTAAACATTTTATGAACAGATATCAGTATGTCTAGGTTAAGAAAGTTTTATAACTTATAATGAAGAATACTTACAAAAATCTCCTTCCATACCATCAAGATCTGGCAAATCCATCATGTTGTACATTGTACAGCCTGCATATGCTGCCAGATATATTGCGATGGCTGTCCCAAGTGATGACGATGCACCCCCAAGTGAGGCCTTTGCACCCTCCTCAACGGGCCAACGTTGAAAAATTACATCTGTCGGATCTGGTGGAAATCCTAGGAATGGATTCTGTTTTGAGGTATAGACAGTTAAAACTATAAGCTATTTGTTTAATGATATAAGGTAGTAAAAAAGCAACAACACTTATTTGATTAAGTCACCAATGTATTGATTTTATGACTTGTTTTAATAAAGAGATTTATGTCTATATTGTAAAACACACCTATCCTCACCCTCTCTCTCAAACTTATCATAATCCAAATAATTATATTCATATATATGCATATTTACAACCGTAAGGCAAAAAAACATTTATTGCTAATTATTATACAAACCGTTTGTGGAAATACACAAAACAGTACAAATACTGCAAATGAAACCTTCATCTTCTCAATTTCTTTTTTCACTGCAAACACTTTTACAAGTGAAGCTTCCCCAGCTTAACTAGCTTGGTTGAGGTTACATTGGACAGGTTGCATATTGTTGAATATATTATGGTCTCACGGGGTGTTGACATAAAAAAAAGCAGTATGATTTTCTATTCAGTAATATTGCAAATTTTCATTTTGAAGGTATTATGTATAATTTAATATGCATATCATGGAATATTTGGCCAATGAATAATACGTGCATACTAGTTCTTTCCCAGAATTGTTCTGCTACCCATTGAACTATAATCAGTGACCTTTTGTAAATTTGTGCACACCTATATGCCTTTTCTTTTCTAACATTAATTTTGCTGACAAGTATCTAAGAAATATGCAATCTTGTTGGATTTAATTATCGTTTCTTATTCATATGAATGTCTGTGCATATGGAAAGTTCTACTTTCCAACCTATCATTGTATTTATTGTTTATATCAGGTATTTTCAAAAACCTACCATACTCGCATTTTTAAATACCTGCTTTTCTGTATTTTTAAAACCTATCATACTTGTATTTTAAAACCTGTCACACTTGTCATTTAAAAATCTGTCACACTTGCATTTTTAAAATATGTTATACATGCATTTTCAAAAACCTGCCATACTTGCATTTTTTAAAACCTGTCAATTTTTGTACTTTTAAAAACCTGCCATGCCCGTATGTTTTAGAAAATAATGTTATCTATGTTTCAAGCCTTTATGTACCTCAAGTGTTTTAGTATTGTTTTTGTCCAAACGAATTCCCCATGTCTTGGGGCCAATAAAGTTTATCTTTATCTTTATCTTAATTTCAGTTTTTGTTTATTTTTGACATTACCCCTAAACAGCAACTGGTAGAGCTAGGAAAATATCTATTTCAGACTTTTTTATGCATCTATACGGTATGTAAATTATCTAATCTTCTGAAGAACCTTGCTGATGATTTGCGGGTAGGTGCTCATCAATATTTCACAATTAGAGTTAATTTAATGTCTGATTTTAAAGTTGAGTGGTTAGAGATTGTGAGAAAAATTGTCTAGTATTTACTTTTGCTTTAAGACAATGTAATGATTAATGATGTACATTATTTTCTTGGCATATGATCTGTTTAGTTATCATACACCAAGAAAATAATGTAGATAATTAATCATGCTTATATGTCAGAAATCGTAATTAGATATAGAATGTTTTGACTTGTTAAGACACTTTTAATAAAGTTTTAGTACAGTTTAGTTAAGGAGTTTTTTTAGATTGGAGGGAAAAAGCAAGGGACCATATGTACTTACTGTGTTAGATCACTAGAGATCAGAAAATGTGAGTTCCTACTCTGGGGGGAGTGGCCAGTTCCGGAAAATTGCTAAAAACCCTTATGTCAAACAATGAAAATCAAACAACTATACAAGTGCTCACAAAGTCAAAATAAATTGCAGATGAAACATAAAATTATTCCAGGTGATACATAATGACGTAAATGTTTATTCAGAAGTAAGAAATAATGCATTTATTAAATAACCCGTTCTAGGCACACCTTTTACTGTGAACAAATAAAAAAATTGCTGCCATTTTGAATTTCACTCTCAAGTAAAAAAATCGCCAAAAAAAAAGTTTTAATTTCATAGTGATTTTCTTGCACCAAAAACATCTTAGGTTATTGTAAATATTCTTCAAATAAAAGTGGAGTGCCTGTAATTATTCATAATTATGACATTGTCACTTTATCTATTCAGCCCCCCAAAATAGACTTATTTCCTCTATATCTGTCTTTCTGATTGTAGAACAATCCTAGCCAAGTTTAGGTTCCCCAAAATGTATCTGTAAACATGTATTCTACATAATAGGTTTGGTCTATACTAGAGTTTTAGCTATTTTTTATGTCTATCATTTATGATTTGTTATTAAATGATACTAAAATTTGCCAAAAGTCAGATTTTCAGAAATTATGACATTTAAGTAAAACAAAATTTGAGAAAAGGCAAGTCACTATAATACATGATTGAATATTATCATAAGG
Organism: Pharyngocirrus eroticus; assembly: GCA_033118115.1. Lineage (NCBI taxonomy): Eukaryota > Metazoa > Annelida > Polychaeta > Saccocirridae > Pharyngocirrus > Pharyngocirrus eroticus. The sequence continues at coordinate 16,582 of JAVSBT010500740.1, forward strand.
GATCAGAAAATATAAGTAGACACTTTTGGGCTAGTGGCCAATGAAAATCAAACAATTATATAAGCACTCCCAAAGTCATGAAAAAAGACTGATAAAGAAAACAATGTTGTAAAGGGTGATGTCAAATAGAGTAACTCTTCGTTTACAAGTCAAAAAATGTGCCATTGTCTTTTAGCCTTTTCATGACACATATGTTATTGTTAAAATTAAAAGAAATGGCTGCTATTTTAATCTCACCCCCAAATTAGAGAAATCACCAAAAGTACAGTTTGAGTGTTAGTGATTTCCTTCAATCAAAAATATCTTTAGTTACTGTTGATCTTTATTAAATACAAGTGCCTGTGATTATTTTTAATTATTAAATTTTTACTTTATTTAACCCACCCCCAAAAAGCCAAATTGCCTCCATGTTAGTTTTTGTTTCTAAAAAACTTAAAGCATACCAAAATGTATCTGTTAATGTTTGGCATTGAAATTAAAGATATAATAAGTGCATTAGAATAAATTGATCTAAAAAAATGTATGATTTAATGTGAAATAACACAAAACACGTCACGGCTTAAGATTTATGTTGAAATCTTAAGTTAATGAGGCGTCTTCATCATCAGTTTAACATTACAATTTCATCCACAGGTTAGCTTTTCATAAAACTCAAAACAATGACTGACTAACTTGTGGAGATAAACTATCCAAATTAGTTGTCGCAGATAACATTCTTTTTATATTACAAATGTATTTTATATGCACATGTTACACAACAGTTTTATTACACATTTTTAGAAAACATGTATATATTCATGATATTATTGGGCCCCCTCCTGTTTTATTATTGGAGGGGCCCAATGGCCCTTGCCCCCTTTCTTCTGTCGCCCCTGAATTACATCTGTTTTTGAAAATGTGTGGTCTGGCTGCAAGACAAAAACTATTTTCTTTGAAAGCCAGTGAAAAATTATTTTCTATAAACGTCTGGGACCTTTTCCATGACAATTCAAGCTGATACTACACCCAGTCAGCTATTACATCTCTCTTTGTTCTTTGGTATTTTTTTTGAAATACAGTAAAAAACAATCTCTGATGGTATATTTTGGGAACAATGGAAACCATACTGCAAATTTGTTTGATGACTATTTTGATATATGCAACTACAGGGTAAGATTAATCAATATAAACAACAATTTGATATCTTTTGCTGTTCCATTAACTTGCAATTTCTGAAATATTCTAAAACCATATTAGATATTGAACTATATTCACGTGATCAAGGCCTATAGCGAGGCAGACACGTTGAGAGGTAAGAATTAATCTCAAAAACATATGTTCCAAAGTTGTTATTTTTTCATACAGTGATTACTGTTCAAGGAGAATCACTTCTAGAGAAGAATGTGAGAAGGTTTCTAAAAGTGAGTCTTATTCTACCTCTACCAAAAAAGGATGTGGTTTTCTTTGGTGGGACCGCTGTAACAAATATAAGTGAGTTAGGGATTTTTTTATCAAATGTCAATCATTATTCGCTCTGTGGACTTTGAGCATTTATAGCACAGTCTCCCCAATTCATCATCTTTTGAATGTTTTGATCAGGAATGAAGTGGTTGCGTTTACAGGGCTTCCATGGTGTAGTGGTCAACATAGCTAATCATCATGCCAGGGTCCGGGGTTCGATCCCCGGGCATGACAATGATTTTTTCATGGCTCTTAAGTTCAGTGAACCAAAAACTGGCTAAATAAAGGCATCTGGGGTGTTGTTGCTTGTCTATGAATGATAGCACGTAAAAGAACACTTGTCATCGTTCGACGAAGAGCAGCTGCGTTAGCGGCGGTGACGGTCTTCTATCTACTTAGGCTGTATGAATGTATGTACATTGGGAGGATGAAAGTCAGAGGGCCCCATGGAAGATCAGCATTGCTGAATGGGTTACCCTCTTTGAATAAAAGTTTCAAAACAAAAAAAAATCAAAACAAAACAAACAGTATATTGGCAAACTCACAAAGTAAGCCTTGACATAAAGGTGTGTTTATGCACTGCAACTAGAATTTGAGAAAACAAACATTTAAATCGAAAATTCGTTTACACTTTACACTATTGACTTTTGTACTATAATGTACTACTATACCACTGACAAAACTCGATAGTGTAAACAGGGGGAGAGGCATAGTCAATTGACAACTGATATGAATTCAGGTCCTAACAATTCTACTCCTACACCTATTGGACAATGATCAGCTTGAAAAAGAGTTAAAAACAGAGATGTTGAAAACTGTCTAAGTAAGCGTTAAATTTGAATTAGTCAAACGTTTATTGTTATCATATTGAACTATACATGTACCTAATTAGATCAATTTACATGAATCTACAGGATTTAAAAGATATTTCAAATCATGCATTAGTTGTCTTTTTACAATTGCTTAGAACAGTTTATAGGACGACGTATACTTCAATATATTGTATACGATACAAGGAGATTAGAGTCTGCTGTCAAGGTTGGAGTGGACCTGGATGCTTAACCCGTAAGTTATTAAAAATAAAATGCAAATGTAACAATTCAGTCAATTTCCTGGTGATACCATAATCAAGTTTTCATGATTAATAATGTGTTTTATAATAAGGGGGGGGGGGGGTGATAAAATGCAGCTTTAAAAATGGTTATGGATGGAAATAAAGTAAAGGATAAATTGAAACTACGAGAAACACTTTTAGTTACATGTATTTGTCTGATTCATGGTAAAATATAGTGATTTTATATATCGGGCAATTCATACAATATTTCTAGTTTTGGATAAATTATAGCAAGCAAAAAAACTCCACTATTTCTTCTATGTACTAAACAATAACAAAATGATAACATTAAGTTATATAAATGTATGAAAGGCTTGGTTATAGATATAGCAGAACAATTTCTTGTCAGTAAGTAATGCTTAATCTCTCGATATTGACAATAAATGACCCAAACCTTCACCTAGGCTTGGTAGGCCTCAAAAATAGACCTATCCACATGTGTGATACATCTTTCTTTTTAGTTTTGGATACAGAACAATGCTAGGGCGTGTTTTTTTTTTAATTTCTCAAAATATTATTTTTACCATATTTATCACCCCCCCCCCCTATCTATGATTACTTTTGACATTGTATATGTGTACATGTATTTGAAAATGTTACTTTACAAAACATTGATTTGATTTTCCTTGTCCTAAAAAGGGTGTATACATCTGTGTGGTTATTGACATGCTTTGTACATATTGTTTAAACATGTTCTTGGTGCAACTGTTAACAAAATAATATTTTGAATAATATGTTTAGTTTAGTTTAAAGAAGTTTATTATACTGTCAATGTGTTACAAAAATGAACTATTACATAACATATAAAA
>JAVSBT010500851.1:0-12783 GCA_033118115.1 Pharyngocirrus eroticus
ATATGATATGATATGATATGATATGATATGATATGATATGATATGATATGATATGATATGATATAATAATAGAACCTTTATTCTAGTCTTTCTCACCTATAAAAAAGTGAAGTAAACAGTGAAGTTGAATTGTTTTGGCAGACAACCACAGGCTATAGGATTATACCAAGAGACTTTTTCACTGATAGTGAATTGCAAGTCTCTAGCAGTCTAATTTTTCCATTTTACATTTCCCAGCACTCTTGGTGTCAAATGTGACATAATACCACAGGGGCAATGATGCAACATTTTTTACAAATTCCAGTACAACAATGATTGAAGTTTATCAAGGCTAATTTGTTGACAGATCTCATCAAATTCGTAAAAGACGCAATTCATGGCATCAATTTTGGGGAATAAGAACGAACAGTGATTGAACAGCAAAGGTAATGCAAGATATCAGCACAATTAGAACAAGACACTTTATATCTCTCAACTCTTTCCAATCATATATATATGTCCACAATGATATCTGGCTCGACAATGAATACTGGCTGACATTGTGTCTCATTATCAATCAAAAATGTTCCGATTCTTTAGACACTCATTTGAATTGTTTAGAAGAATTGGAAACATGATAATAGGGAGTTTTGCCCCTGATCTTTTCAGTCTGTAGACAATCAAATATGAATAACTTGTGCAATAGTTTGTAATAATAATAATAATATCCTTATTCTCCATATGATTGAAAAAAATTCTTCTGACACATGCTCATAAACTTACTTTTGATTAATCAATACAAATGATATCATTAGCATGTATTTTGGTACAAAATGATCTCAAAGGTTTCTCATGTTTGATTGTCTACAGACTGAAACGATAAGGAGCAAAGGTTCCCTATCAACATTCTTGCATACATGCATTTACATAAACAGAAAGCACCCCATATTAAGATATATATCAAAACAATTACATGTACATTAAACTATATTTTCCTTTTTCTCACTGTGCAGTGGTTTATAAAATGTTCCCTATAATGCTTATATGGATATACATATAAAATATTGATGAAAAAAGCCAATACATTTTAACAGTAGTATATGTAAGACATATCATGGATCTAAGCAATGGATTAAAGGTTGAGATTTGTCATTAGAGGTACAATTAAGATACAATTTCATCTTGAATCTTATTTGAGTATTTCTAAAATCATCAGATTTTAATGTTTGCACATTAAATAATAATTAAAATTTATGAAAGACTCAGCTATTCACGGTTTTTACGATAAGTGTAGAATACTTGATCACTTCAGTCTGTAATACTATTATAAATTACAGAAAATTAACATTTGATGGCTTAGCTTGTTGAGCATGACAGCCACTGATGTAGAGAGAGTATTCCTGTAGCTTCCAGCCTACAGCTCTTCAAGTAATCCTGGAAGTGGCAAATCTAACCATAGAGTCTTAGCTTGTCATTTAACCATGTGGTAACATAAGTTGTGAAGAAGCTAAGCATATCATTCTTGTGTCTGTTTTGTTTCAAACAAACAAAAACTTCAGCATTTTTCAAAATTTACAACCAGTTTGAAGTACTTATCAAAAGGACTTTTCCAGGTACTTTCTCAAGCACATTTCATGCCTTGTGAAGAAAATTTGTTTTATAGAAATTGTTAAAATGAACAATGATAGGACTTTACAGGAATGCATGTAAGCCATGACAACCAAACTTTGATTTCTTTGATAAGTTAGAAACACATCCAAAGGACAACTGAGACAACCGGTAAGTTGTGGTTTGAATTTTCATTTTTCAAAGATTTTTTTAATGATTTTTGTTTTGTGATGCCTATAAAAGGAAGTCTTCTTTCTTTCTTTGGAGTCCTATTTTTGACTACAGCTAGTTACACTATTAGCTGCTTTAGGTTTCTGGTGATTTTCAAAAATAGGAAAATGAGATAGTTCCGTCACAATAATTCTAGCAAATTTAGTTAATCATTAGAAAATGTTATTATATACATTTTACTAAGGTGATTATGATTTTTTATGCTATTTCTACTATTGGAAGTTAAACAGGATGAAGTTCAAGCAAATTTATTTTAACCATTTAAGTTAGAGCGTAAAAAGAATGTTTTTTCAAGCATAACAGTTACTTATCTTGGATGAATTGTGTTGAATGTTATAGTCAAACTTCGAAAAGTCTGAACAAAAACAAAGTCTAATTTCTACCATACTTTTGGATCATATACTATTCATACACCAATATTGTAGTAAATCACCTACTATCTATTCCAACTTTGTTAGAATACTATTTGATTGTTGTTTTTGATTCCTTGCTATTTGGAAATAAAATTGTTACAAAAAAATTCATCATCCAGAAGAGAAGGTTACAAAAACATACTTTTAACTAAAGCATTGCAACCTTCCTTAGCATTACTAGAGTTTAAAAAATTGAGACAATGAGTTAAAAAAATAGAAATAATTACAATTTAATTTACATTATGTTTAGTACAGAAGCATATTGCTCAGATCTTAATAGCAAAAATGTTTTTGGTTCCAGGAGTTATAAAAAAAATAAAAATAATAATAATAATAATTATTATATGAACCTCTCAGCTTACAATTGCTGATTTTCAAAGGGCCCTCATATATTCTTCCTTCCTATTAGAAATAGATAGAAGACTGTCACCGCCACTAACACAGCTCCTCTTCATCAAAAGAAGCCAATTGTTCTTTTACATGCTATCACTCATAGCCAAGCAATAACACCCCAAATGCCTTTAATTTAGCCAGTTATGATTCACTGAACTATAGAGACATGAAGAAATCATTCTTTGTCCAGGGATGGAACCTGGGTCACTGGCTTGATGATCAGCTATGCTGACCACTATATCATGTCAAATTCTAAACAAGTGTGAACACACTGAGAACTGAGACAGATCTGAGAACAATTCCAGTATTGTTCAAACTCAGATGAAAGTGTGAACCCTGCGGTATAAACTTACATGATTGTATATAGTACCTAGTACCTTGACAGGAAATAATGATCTTTGACATGATATCTATAATTATCATATTCATTTTATTAGTGATAGTATTGTCATTTTTAAAACAGAACAATAGCATATTACTATGCATGTGATGTCTGTTTTCTTTCATAGTTATTTTGATAGATGGTCACTCTACATGAATATCGATTGTCATTTTTCTCCCATCAATACTGAAAATGCAGCTTGTTTGTTAATACATCTTATTAGCTTCTAGGTTTTTTGAACCCTTGTGGATCTGACATGAGAAATGCATTACATCTTTTAAAAACTATTTTGATAGATATTATAAATAGGTATGAAAGTATATATCAAAAAGAAATTAGACATAATTTGACAGTTCACCCACACAGCTCCTTTCGATGAAAGGACCTTAGAAATTATATTAAAAGGTTAAAGGTTTATAAAAAGTGATTTTCCATCAAGAAAAGGGATGTGGAAAACTCTAATGAAGGTTATTTTATCAAATTCCAATATGGAGTTCTACTATACTTAAAGTACTTCTAAGAAGCCATTAATATAAGAAAAATGGGAGCTCTGAATTGGAAGACAAACTGATCCTTTACAATTGAAGATGTACTTAATAGTAGATCATAAATAGTGGAATAGTATGATTTATTTTTATAATTGAGATTGACTCATCCATGTAATTTTCTCCAGGGTAAAATGAGGAATAGCAAGCATAAGAATACCTCAACCAAATTACAGTGTACACTCATCAAATTAATTATCATTAATTAAAAGATCACTGACAAATGATTATAAATGTATTTTGTTGCAGAGTTGAAACACATTTCAGGGGAAATGGAAGACTTTTACAGAGTAAATGTACTTTGCAACAAAATAATTCTTTAACATACTGTTATGATGGTACAACTTTTATACTTTATAAGGATACATGATGACTCCAACCATTCATAAAATACAATATTTCGCATCCTTTTTCAGAAAATGGCACTTACATTTGTCTTTGTATTGAACAGTTAACACTACATCTTATTATCATATAAACATCTCACCATTTCACTTTCTTAAAAGGGGATACATTGCACATCCTCTATAAGGGGATCTTGTAATCTTACATGCAATTGATGAAAATTGTGATACAATTTTTAAACATTGTTGCCCAGTCCAAGAGCATCTTCTATGCTAACACACCAATATATGTACTACAAATCTTACATGCAATACTAATCACATTAATTCAACAATGCTCATTAGGTCGTCAGTTGGTGAAGAAAAATTAAAGCCATATTGTTTATGAAAATAAATTAATCTAACTTTATATGTGAAGATCTTTTTGATATCAGATGTCTAGAAGTTTACTTTTGTAACAACACAATGTAGATGTAGGTCAACCTTTTCATTTGCAATAATATACTTTTATTTTTTTTTTATCATTTTGCAAATCAAAATGTGAGGATTAAAAACACGAGATTTATTATTTGGAGTCATTAAGTCACATGTTCTCAATCCTGACACGTCAACATTTGTTTTGTCTTGTCCCCACCTTTGTTTGTTTGTTTTTCTTTGGTGAATGGTATTCACCGAGGATAGCACATAAAAGTCTGAGACTTATTTCCAATGTGGTCCTCCCCAAAGCCTTTATTTAGCCAGTATTGGTCCACTGAACTTGAGAGCCATGAAAATATCATTGCCTTGCCCGGGGCTTGAACCGCGGACGCTGGATTGATGATCAGCTGTGCTGACCACTACACCATGGAAGCCCTTTACCAAGCTATATAAGCTACACATAATTGACTGAAGCATATATACAAGTATATACTTAATTTTTAAACTGAAACATTGTCTTTTACGTAGCAATCAAAATGTATGATATGTATCAAATTGAAAACAGTCTCTCTTTAATCAGAACTACAACTATTTTAGTGCAAATATTATTGGTTCAAAGATACATAATTATATAGAATAAATCATTCTCCTTCTATTTTATATAAGGTGAATAATTAATTCTGCATAACTATATCTACCTTCAAAGTTATAAATGGTTTTTTATTTTAAAAAAATACATAAAAGGTAAAAAAAACATTTCTTTATTTATTTTGGTTTCATAGTTTCTGGCCATTTAAGGTTAATTCAAAATCTGAATTCAAGTCACAAATGAATGAAGTTATTGGTATTGACTCCATTTACAGTAGTATAATTTGTTTTGATGATGGGCAGACAGCTAATACCTAATGGCTCTCACTTGATCATCTTCCATAAACCTCTTCAAAATGAACACTACTCTGTGAAGAAGCCATTCCATTTACAGCTATCAAGGCTGGCATCAAGGGCTTTATATTCAATCTCCTCTAGACCTATACCATCTCTATAAATTTATCTTCTTTAACTGCCCTCATGCCCTTTCTTGGACAAGCCTTTTATCTCTTGGCAACTTACAATTCGCCATACAATTTCTGTTTTTGGAACAGAGTGATTATCTAGCTCAAGAAAGTGACCGGTTAATACAACTTCTTAATCATTATAGAAATAAGCTTGTAGTTTTTTCTATTTGATATGCTATAATTATGGCTGCATAAGCAAATTAACAGTACTCCTATAATCTATGATTAAATCACCAATTTCCTTAATACTAGAAACAGCCTTAGTAATAGAGTTTTTATCATACTCAAAAGGTCCATTATCATGAATTACTTAGTACTCCTGCACAGTAAATCATTTTTTTAAGGTACATGTTGACTCTGCAAAAATGACCTTCATATGATCTTACTCCCTTAAGGGGTTTGAATGGTCATTTGGCAGATATTTTGTCACACTCCTAATAGCTTACATGACGACTAATATCTTGGAGCAAACATAAAAATTATGATAAGAAAATATTTTCTGATGAAATGATGATGATAAGGTTTGAGAGGGAAAAAGCTCTTATAAAATTGGGGAAGATAGGAAAAAAATATCATGTTGTAATTTCTTTATTGCGAAATATGTTTGGTGCAATTAAAGAAACTTTTTTTAGGGTTGTTAAGGCTCTGTACTTTATCATCACATCAGGCATGATTCAATTCTGCTGTTTTCACTACAGATATGTCAAACTTCCTTGGACAAGGGGTATTAATGTTCAAGCTTTCTTGTATACAGCACCAAATATCATGATTTTTTTAGTAGCCCAATACATATTACAGAGAGGGACATTCTGAGGATTTACACTTGTGGTGTGATCAAAATATCGGCGTAAGAACATGTAGGACTGACGACAAGGTATCCTGGGAAGATATGATGTGATTGTCACATGGTACCATAAAAGTTATTATATCTTCACAAATTGTATAGGTCAATTTAAACTTTTATATTGTATAATATTATTTTTTTTCTTTCTAATCTTTAACAACAACAACAAAATTCAAACTTTTAGTTGCAACATGACCTTGAGCTTGTTTGTGTGGTGGTGTTAATCATCAACACTAATAAGATGATAAGATAAATCATTCTGCATTTGAACTAAAAGCTTGAGGAAGAATTCTCACGTCATAACATTTTGTCCTCTCTGAGAGGGCTTGATCACTTTTAATTTTAGAATAATTTACCTTATCATGGACCTTGGAACCAATAATATCTTAGCTCATACTTATAAGATGGCTGGAGCAATCTTTACTACATTTCATTAATTATAGTAATAATCAATGTGTCCCAATGTGGAATTATTTCCAAAGATCTTCCTAATTGCTTGTTTTTGTGAAGGAAGATGCCATACAATAAAGAAAGTCAGCAAACAAGTCAACCTTTATATCATAGACGTAAAATTCACAAGTTATTGGAAAGATAAATAGTACAGAAAGTCAGCAAACAACTGAATCATTATGTTGGGGTTGTAGCATTAACAAGGTTTTGGAGAGATAGAAAAATTAAACTGAGAAAATATTGTTATTATTGTTTTCTCAGGGCTAAAAAACCTATAAATATTCATACTAGTTTCTTTAAGGCACGGAAATATTATACTTTATAGCTTTAATTAATGTACAGACCTACAGTATTAGAGAAATGTTATATAATATATTATCTGAACCACAACTACCTTGAGCAATGGTCCTAAGAAAATTCATTATAAGATAATTCCCTTAAAATATTGCAAACAAACCCCCAATCACAAATTCTCAAAGAAAATGAATCAACATTAATTTTTTTTCTCCAAAAATACATACATATTTTGTCCTAAGTGATTCCAATGATTTTGTATTTTCATTTAACAATATCTCCAATAGGAAAAAAGTAATAGCCATTTCACTTGATAAAACGGACAAAATTGGGGTTTAATTTGACCTTTTTACAAAAATGCTAAAATATGGTCCATTTTTCTTTCTTATAGCAGCTATTAAAACATAATGAAAAAACCCAAATTGTCAGTTTTATTTTAAGTAATAGAGTTTTTACAGTTTATTAGTGCCTTGAGGTAAAAAAAAGACAAAGCTTAATGTTATTTTAAAGAGATCAATCTTTGATGTTTGGTTCAAGCAGGATCTAAAAAGTATATTTGAAATGATAATTGTTATATCATTTGCTTTCATTGTGGAAAAGCTTTGTTCATGAAGTTCAGTTTTTCAAGGAAAGGCGTTTATCCTATATGATGAAGTCCTTGACCTTTGACAGGCAGAAATATATGTCACTTTCAATAAACTTTTCTCATGGTGTCATTACGACATTTCTTCATTGGATGCAAACTGGGAATCTGCCAACGCTTTCATGGCAAGGCCTTCCATGTTCCCATCAACCAGAACAAAGAATTGTTTTGTGTCAGAACCTCTATTTAAGATATTTGCATTTATCTTTCTTTCTTTAATCAGTGTCTTATATTATTTGTTTCTTCATGTTTGGGTGGGTGGAGATATTTATTTATGATGACAAGATGAAAAAACTAAACAGGGTAGGCCTATAGTTATAGGAGATACCAGACCTAGTGATTGTGAAGGTAATATTTTCCCTAGCAGTTGCCTCTCTCTCTCTTCTTGGCCCTAATCCTCAGGGGGGCGGGTTACCGCACCTATCCGGTGGAGGTAGGACAGTACTGCTGTTGTGTTTGTTTGTAGGATGGATAGTTGGGGGTTGGTTCCAAGTATTGATTTTCTGATGTCTGCTGTTATGGGGCATTCCAGTAGGAGGTGGTCAATTGTCTCTGCCTGTAATCCACACCTGGGGCATAAGGGTGATGGAGCCTTTCCTATCCGGTGCAGATAGGATTGTGTTAAGCTGGAATGTCCCACTCTGAGTTGGCGAAGGGTGATTGCCTTGTTAAACACCCCTAAAACCCTATTCATGATACATTTTGCATTACATTACCATATTGACACATAATTTTCTTGTTGCGGCATACATTCTTCATAACTAAACTCTATGTTACACTATGAAAGAATTATACTTCTGGAGTCAAGTTAAGAAAACACATTAAATAAATCTGGGAGCATATATTAGTTGGTCAAAGGGACAATTGGAAGGTATAAGGTGGTCTTTGACATTTAGGTAGATTTTTTCTCATGTTTCCAAAACAATTATGTCAATTAAGTCGTTACAAGACACTATATCAAACATAATTTTTATGTCAAAATTTGAAATTTTCATCCATCATTTAATCAAAAGAGCGATTTTTCTATTACCTTGGTATTTACAAATAAGTTGATAATCAGCTTATAAGTGCAAATCCATGTATGAGCAAAAAACAAGTTTTAAGGATATTTTAAGATGATACTACACAACACAACTTTAATTTGAAAGGTCTAACCTATGGAAGTGGAGCAACCAAATGGAATAATTGGTTTGTTTGTTTGTTTTCAACAAGAAATATCATATGTAAGTTGATCTCTGTTTTAGGGCTAAATAACAAAGATATAACCTAATTACCTAGTGCTTTAGGCTACACATAATTATCATCCTTTAATACTATACATAAATACATTCTATACATACATACATTTTCCAAAATGTACTTTCTTTCCATATATTCATTCACCACTGACAAATTGTAGCTGGTTGGCATACACTTTACCCCTCTATGTGTACACATCTTTTTCCATCCTAAATCTTAAAATTAAATAGCCACTACTCAACACTTTAGTAACTATGCCTTAAATACATACCTAGTGACACAAAAAGGTGATTTATGAAAATGAATCAAGTTCTAATGTTGAAAATATCATGAAAAATTAAAGTGTATCAGTCACATTCCTTTTAATTTTAATTTTTCATATTTGACACTCTATCCCTAATACACAGGCAGGATATCAATAGTATGAATTATAAAAGAAACAGCTTTTATCAATTAGAATAGAATATTATGTCACGTGTATGCATCTGTGTTATAAGTCCCAACTTATTGCTTTTTTGATACACATCAACATAGGACATATATGTCTCTCTGCCAGTAAAGGGGTTAATTATCATTTCCATTAGGAAAAAAAGCTATAAGAAATGATATTTTTGGAGATTTAGATTTCTAAATTTATAAAAGATATATTTAAAAAAAAAACCATCATATTTTAAATCATGTTTTGATCTTTAATATCATGTCCCATAATTGTTATATCCCTTTTCAAATTGAAAATATGACTATTTGAAGTGATGAAAGTCATTTGAAAACTACCAATTTTCAGCCTACACACAGTTAGGCTCCCTTAATGAAATAAACTCCATTTTCATTATCAAGGCATTTTTCATTAATATCTGAACTAATTAGATCTGTATTGCCATCCATTACAAATTAAGGTTCTACTTCTACTAATTTTCATCAGAAAGGCCCTTAGGTCAAATATAATATAATTCATACCACAGATGATATAAGCCCCTTTTAATTGTGTATTTGTAAGTTGACGTTTAATGGACATTGATGGAATGGGGGAAAGGGTCTACAGCTCTTTATCAAAAAATTGGTCAACTATCAACCTATTTACAAACTTAAGCCCCATTCCCATTGGTCGATTTCCCAAGCAAAGATTTTGCTTTGAGTTTAAAGGTAAAGCAATATATTTTGTTAGGGTTATACTAACACTTATTTTATTAAAGATTTAATATTTTATTACGGCATTAACTCTATGCCATATCTGCATCTCATGTGTTATAGTTTCTCCTTTAGTTTCGATTTCTTACTTAATTTTCTAGCATGTTCTCATAAAACCAGAGTTATAATCCTTTGTGTGAGTATAGTCCAAATCATAATCCTTGAGGTCAGTGTTTATATTGTCTAAAAATAGCAAAAGTTTAAGGCTGGCAAACATGTGGCAATGCTAATAGGTCAAAAGTCCTATAAATGAAAAGATTTGTCAACATAGACTTTAAATAAAAAAGCTGTTTTTAGACTGTAGATTTCTGTAGTGCTTTAAAAATTGCATCTAAAAAATCACTTTCAAGCAACACAGTGTAAACAGTGCTTCATCCTTACCCGCTGAGTAAATTGTTGAAGGGTCTCTTTCTATCATAACAGAAATATCATTACACAATACATTGAATAAAATACTTTTACACTCTGCTTTGGGCTCTCTTTTCGATTGTAATTATCTGTGCAAATATCATGCTATTTTCCTATAAGAGAGAAGACATATTTTACGTAACATTTCCACCCCATTACCTCATGACATGCATAGAGCTATAAACATGTAGATTTTCAGATATTTTCATTGGGCTTTGCATGCAACTAGGCACCCACAATATCACCAAAGGATTGGTGTAGACAGTTAACAGATGCTTGGTATAAACATAATTCCACTCCACAGAATTAATTACTTTTGTATTTTCTAACACCCTCCATTACACAACCTTTTTTTATCAATCATCATAAAATCAAGATATCATATCCCTCACTACTATATCTGTGAAAAACATCACCCAGCCCTTCCATCCATCCATCCTTGATTCAATTTGAAACAGTGCAACTCTTAAGCCCCTGTTGAATAAGTCATATAGTGGATAATTGAAAATTTCATCAAGACAAATCCCAAAAGGCAACTGATAAGCGACCCATAGACTCAATAAATAGCAAAGGAGTTGTTGAGAGACATCAACATGGATCCGTTTCAATTCATATGCAGCTAGGATTTCATATTTGACCATTTTTTTTTAAACATCTTATGAACAAAATAGATTGGGAAGGTACTTATCCTGGTGATTACAGGCATTTTTGAAAATCAGAGTTTCAAATTATGTTTTTGATTCCACTGATTGTAGTGTAGATGATAAAGGGGGGTACTTTAAGATAGATTTTTGATTTGATAAAAACACACATGGATTTTAACTTTTATTAGCCAGGTTAAAAAAAACAAAAACAAAAAAACAATTGACATATGTTCTGAATAATAAGTCTGTGGATCTTAATGTACCATAAAGAGTGTCTTGTGATGTAACTATCTTGTCCTTTGACAAATAGGGGCAGGTGTGTGTAACCTAACTTGTATTAAGAAATAAAAGATGAAAACTGACAGAAAGCCGATAAAGCTGCATGTTTAAGTTTAGGGTTTTACTATACTGAATACAAAGAAAAAACCATACCTTATGATTATTAGGGAAAACATTTTTGCACCTCACTACCATCTGGTGGTGAAATGCAAAAGTTATCACTCAATGAAAAGGTTACTGACAGCGGTAGTTAGCCTTTTAAAACGCAACTATAAGTATGATCATAATTACTATATGGAAAACACCCTTTTTATACTTTGTACATGTATGTCTCTGCAGTACACAACAAACCTCATAATTTCTAGACATATGATTTGTTTTTGGCCATAAGACAACATATCTATTCCTTGAAATTTAGATTAATACAATAATATATAAATACATCTTCAAGGACTTCAAAATATAATATTTTGGTTACAGATGTACATTATTTAATTTGCAAAAGAAATTTTAGATCCTAACATGCAACTTCATTTCTCACTTGTGGTACTATGACCAATTAAAAAACATAGGCGGATCCAAGGGGGGGTGCACAGGGGGATCCATTTGCACCCTCCCCCCCTCCCCACGGTTTATAAAATTTGAGATCATATTGTGCCCCCTCTATAGCAAAATCCTGGATCCGCCTATGAAAAAACTTAAGCATGCAATGACATTATAGATATCTAAATAACTGTTGTTTCCTTTGTTATTTGTTTCCAAATGGTTGGCTGCTGAATCATGCCAAAAAAAATCTTGGCAATGTAATTGTATCTGGTAGTTTGGTTGTCAAGAGGGGCATTTGTATAGATATCAGAAGTTGGGGGTTACATCCTGTGCCATGTCTCATGTATGTGTTTCTGAGGAACATAACTATTCAGTCTTAATGTTTCCCCTTCTACAAATTAATTCTGGGAAAGTAACCTGAATAGACTCAAATCCTGTTAATTTAAAGGCTCCATCAACATTTCACTTATAATATATATATAAATTTATTATGGACACGCATTTGTTTGGTTATAGTCTTTAATTATTTATTAGATCTTCTGGATAAATATTCATATGTACATCATGGAACAGGATTTCATGTTTCTTGATTGTCAACCTTATTATTCACTCTAGAGTTTTTGCATATTCAGTAGAAATTAATTCAAATAATTAAATGGTTATACATTGATACAAGAATTATTCAATACCACAACCATTTAAGCTCCATTATAAGAGAGCTAGCTTTTATATACCAACTGTCTAAAGTGTCTGCGTAATGTGTCTTGCTGATAGATGCTGTGCAGAAGGTCCTCAGTTTTAACTGGCCAGTTTTAAGTGAAATATTATTTTTAGCTTTCAAGATGTCTCTCAGTTGCGACAAAAGGGAGCCTACAAATCCA
>JAVSBT010500962.1:0-19928 GCA_033118115.1 Pharyngocirrus eroticus
ACCATTCAAATAAATTCATAAATCCTTGCGCCATGTCTTTACCGTTATTGGTCACTTTTTGTGAAAATAGCCCATATATCAATAAACAGTTTGGACATTCTAACATTTCATTTACACTATGACACCTGTGACCTATAAGAAAACTAGTAATTAGTCTAATATGGAGTGCATTATGACAATGTGGTCCATCAAATAATGACGAATAAGACACCCCATCCCACCTGGCCATACAAAAATGTGCTGTAAGAGAGTCTAGAGATCTCTAGGCCATATAGTGCAGTATTCGTATGTGTCCTGTGCTTTCAAAACATACGATAAGTATGCACTGTTCTTAAATATTACTGGTCTGTGGCAACATCTACCCTAAAATGACAAGTAGCCTGCCTATATGCAGGCAGACTACAAGTTAATACTTTAGCATTTAGAAAATATTAAATCTGTCACTAAATGTTCTAGCAATTATTTGCCTCAACGACATTAATTTTGACAGCAATGGTCTTACCTGAAAACTCGTTACATCAGTTTACATTTACTGTCATACTTTAAATCCATTCTTATTATGAAAACAAATAAACATGCTTGTCCTAGTGTTGTAATGATTGACATAGCGTTAGTTCTATCATTGAAGTGAACAACAGCTTTCATGGTTGACAGTGTTGTTATGGGTTCCTAATCTCTAAAGTAGCACAATGGTGATTGGTGGAATTAAATACAGATCATGTTAAAAGGTCTGTCATTGGTGATTCTTCCAGAGGAAGGAAATTATAATTCACTAACCACTAGATGGCAACACTATTTGAGCAAAGTCCTTTGAGGGAAGATCAAGATCGTCTGCTACCAAAATATACTTCATGTACCAGTATGTATTATTTAAATGAAATATCTATTGCATGCACGAATGCGTGAGAAATTATTCCAAAGTTCCGATAACAAGTGATCAAGAATGTATCTTATTCAACACATTTTTTTTTACCAAAGGATCAAACTAATGATGAATAACAACACTCAACAGTGCCCATTGCCAATGCACTGAAGAGAAGGGTAAACCAAGATGGCAAGGATAACCTGAACTGAACTTAGTTGGGCTGTCTAGGATAAAAGCTGGACTCTTGTCTAGGAGAAAGAAGAAGTAAGCATGAGTGAGTATCCAAGAACACAAATAATAGTCTAAGCTGGGAATCAAATCCTAAGACATTTGAAAGTGAGTCACAATATTACAATTTCAATGTGTCTATCTGAACCCTTCGAATATTACTTTTTAGAATATCTGTTGTAGAGGCAGGAAATTGTCTTAAAAACTCATAATATTTGTGGCACACTTCAGTGATATTAAATCTTGCTGTTAGAGAAGATTCTTGTGGTCTTTCACCTTTTCATCCAGCTTAAAATTGCACAAATAAAAATGCCAAAAAGAAATTATCTGTTTCTCTAAACTTTTTTTTTAAGAAACACAAACCTTCAACGTTTTTGCAGCTACCATAGCCTAGAACATGTGTGTTTTCATAAGAAACAAATCAAGAGCTCTAATATCTTCATCAGATTAGTCTTTACAAGGAATTCATGTGAATCATTCACACACACACTAAGCTTGTAGCTACACAGCCCATGAAAATGTAAGGTGTGCACTTGTTTGAATTTGGTTTCTTCCCAGGAATCATGATGATTAATGATAAAGTGTAAAACTAGAACCAGTGCCAGCTGATAATTTTACATTCGTAAGAAAGCTACTCCGAAAATATTCATTTTGAATTATTAGCAAATTTTCATTGTTAACTACAACCTCTTGAGGCAATAAACCTAGAATTATGTTTATATTGTATGCATGAGTAAGTCTTTCATCAACAGTTGAATTACTGTTTTCAACTGTACTTTAATTGTAAGGTTAATTAAAAACATCAGTTTTAGCCATTCTTTTTTTTAATAGTGTCTGTGTAATATACAACCAAATGACCTAATATCACTGAAAGTGTGATGAGTTGTTGATGATGAGAAGCTATAGTCAATCAATTTGTACACAAACTATTTTCTCCATTTCAGCTTGGGTAATAATGGCATTACACTGCAAGCAGTTTCGTGTTAACTTGATGTAACTTTACAAGTGATAAATCAACTTGAACTTTCCCCACTCATTCTGAGATCCAGATAAAACCTGGATAGTTCCATAGACCATCCTTTAATCATGTGGAGAAATTCATATGAGTGGATAAATTAAAAAACTCTAAAGATACAACCATAAGATTCTTCCATGAAGATTTATGGGATTTTCTGACAAGCCTTTCTATCTCAAAGTTAGTAGATAATGATATATCTTTACATGTTGCCAAAGGGAGAATTTTTTCTAAATGTTCAAATTAAATCAACCATTGGTTAGATACATTTGTTTTCCTTTTCAAAGCCTTTTTTTTTAAAGAGTCTATTACTCAGAAATGTTTCATTACCTCTTGAATTGCTTTGATGTTTAGCCAACATTTTATCTCAATTTGATTTCTTTAACTATTTTTTTTGTAAACTGCAAACAGTTGAATGGCTTATGCAAAGTAATGATTGGAATAATTCAAGAAATGTGCACTGGACCTGTAAGAGATGGGATGTGCCATGATGTTGTCCATAATAAACTTGACGAGCTGCATCAGCACAGGTAAGCACAATAAATACATAGAAATTATGAAAAATTCACTTGGCATAGACAGATGTTGTATTTTTCTCTCAAGTTGTAAAATTGGTAAAATATGAAAAGGCTAAACCATTAATTTTGCACATTATAAATGTGCACCAAATAATTTCTCAGATTTGGATTTTTATTTCAGAAGTGCATCATTTATATCTGGTACAATTGAATGGGTACTGTTAGAACTATCTAACCTAAAGGGGAATATGGGCCTCAAAATGCTCTTTCTATATCAGTGATCTATAAGCATGGGGTAAATAGAAAAATGATTTAGGGACATATCTACATTTAGCTGATGGAAAGAAAAGAAATTTAGCTACCACTGTACCAGTGACAAAAAAACAACAGAAGGCAATAACAGAAAATCCATGTAGGATATGAAACTGAAAGTGTTAACCAACCAAGCATATAAACAATTATGTGTCTGAAATATATAATATTTAGGATCAAGGCGTTCTTGTTGATTACAAATTATTTTTGTAATGTATACTAATAAATTCTAGGAATTTTTTTTCCAAGATACCATGACAGGTGTGCTTCGTTTAGAACTGATCCTAGTTGAAATTATCAGAATTCTTTTATCAGTAAATGCTTAATGATGAAAAGGTCTGAAACTCATACTGATAAAGAGGAAAAAAGGAATGTTTGAAAACTCCATAGGCTGTTTGGTACAGTTTGGAAAAGAATGATAGAGTTCTGATTTGTTGTGATATATCATTGTAAAAATTGAAGAACGATATTTTTGTCCATTAATATAATCCCAGGCATGATGACAATATACTGACTTGTACATTTTACAACTATGGCTAATTGTGGGTGGTAAATACTAAATATGTTTGTCTTTTAGATGATTTATTTGAATGTTAACAACATCGAACATATTACAATCTTCTCATAGAAATATCCCAGTACATTGTATTGCATCTGAATATGTTTTCAAAATTGATTAATAATTTCAGTTGCAAGTATGGAATTTGATGATGAAAATTGTATTTTACAGTCAAGCAATGAAATGTTTGATGTTTCATTACATTGTCTTTGAAAGTGAAAAAGTGTGATATTTTTCAAAATCCATCCTCTCTTGGTGGTCTTTAACTGGATGATGATGTAAGTGCTGAAAAGTAAGGAATTCTCTAAGATGTGAAATAAAAGCTTTTACAGGAATTATACTTTATTATCTAGACTGAATGCATACTACAAAAAGACAATTTGGTGTTTGAATCAATATCATTTAGCTTAAAGTTTAGGGGACTTTTCATGTTTATATTATTTTAAAGTATAAACCATTTTAAAAGGTTCAATTTTGTCTGAAAATATAATTCTACATGTATATCATAATTTTTTATTAGTTCCAAATGGAAGTCAACGTAGAATTGTTGCATGATAAGATTACCAAAACATAGAAAAATTGAGTGAGCATCTTTTATTATTTAGTTCTCATAAACCAATGTTACTATTCATATCAAAAGTTCATGAAAGGTCAGATGCAATTGTAATTTATGTGAATCTTATCAGAGAATGTAGGATAGACCAACAGATTCCTAGAACTTGGAGCAGTTGATTCATGCTTCTATAGACTATTTCATAGCAAATATAATGATAGAATGTATCAAAATGTGAACATTCTCACATGGATGATTTATTACAGTTCAGTGTTTAGCCAGGTACATTTTTTTGTTTCTATTACAATATTCCTAGTCTATTACAGCATGTGTATTTAAATTTTCGCTGATTCAGAGCAAAGAAGCCTTGTCCTCTCGTCCTCTTCCATGGCTAGAACTTTGTCTCTATTTTGATACTTTAAATGTTGATGCACTGGACTTGTTGTCTATGCTTCAACTTTATTAGAGGAATTTGAAACATCATCCTAACGAACCATCATCATTAGCATAGTCTATGTTTGGATTTGTCTAATATTTAAAGAATTCTAGGATGATTTGTAGTCAATTAAATCTAGGCATTTTGTTTTAAATTCTTTTGTTAATGTTTTGAATTTCTACAATTTAAGTTTTGTCTAAGTGAGGATATTAAGTTGTTTGACCTGATGTGACCTTTTGCAAAGTTCATAGATATTCTATCAAGACAAAATATAATCATCACTCTGTAGATTAGATTCGTTTGTAACTACTGAAAAACAAATGGAAAGAAAACAGACTTTACAACTCCTAGGCAGGTACCCGAACTGAGTCATTACTTTACCACCCAAAAAAATAATGAACATGTAGGTCTATATAGCTTACACTGTCCAAAAAGAAGAGTAGGAGAAAAGTGTTTGGAATATTTGTAGAAATAAAATATAATAAAAACTCCGAAAATCATGTTGCTTGATTTATTTTCAAGACAAATACATGTTGTTAAATTTTCGACAATCTTATGATGTCATCTTCAGAACACTTCAGCAACATGATTTTTGGAGTTATTATTATACTTTATTTCTACAAGTTATCAGTTGGCAATGGATATTTATAGAGGCATAGCTACATTGTAAAACTGAGTTTCATCGTTATTCAGATCATATCAGAAGCATTCAATTTTACGCTTCTCCTGTTCTTGTGTTCCCTTCAATAAATGCATTCAATTTTTAGAAGATTTTTGTGCAAGAAACTGGAGGTTTTGCAAAAAAAAAAAAAAATGAAGAGTGGTTGTGCGCATAGTTGCGCATTTATCAATAATTATACTTTGTTTAGAAACCGTTTACATAGTCTTGTTGAAATGAAGAGCACATTTGTAACTTTTTTGACTTACAATGATTTTTTATCAATACAAAAATACTGATTGAACGACTGCCATAGATACATCCAATGCAACAATTATGTCAACCTAATAATTGTTCTAACACTAGTATATATAATACCCAATGATTACTCTACCAATTAAGTAATAAAGTAACAACAGTGTTGGGATTAAGTGACCACTCCTAAGAAATCGGTAATTAGTGATATAAGATGATACAGACAATATTATCAACTATTACTTGTATGTTTGTCATTCTGCCAATGTTCAATAAATTCATGAAGATCTCATAAAAGCTTTCAGTTTGGTGTATCTGTTACACATTTACTTAAAAGAGCTGCTAAGAAAGCCTCTTTTAATGGTTTAGAATTTTTAAATAATCTTAAAAGATTGCTACATTAAGAAGAAGGATTTTGTCATTTTTTTTTATATCAAAATATTATTCATATCTTAAAAGTTGATGTGATATTGAGAAGAGGTTTTATTCTTATGTTAAATCCATTAGCTGCAGGTATTTAATTTTTCTTAAAGTAGAGTAGAAGATCATTGCTCATGTCAAGATACGAAATATTGTAACCAAGGTTTGTTCGTTTATGATTTTATTTCATTGTCATACTCATAGCACATAGAGTTGCAACATTATTTATAAATACTTTTTGTTATTTTGCCTCTAGATACAATTCAAATAAATCATAAAAACAATAGTAGAATTGATATATATTAAAAAGTTATTATTGTTCACATACTTGTGCAGCAAGTGAACAGTTCACTTGCTATTTATCAGTACCTATATAAATATGAAAATTTTGATTATCTATGTAATGTTATTTATCTTCGAGTCTGCATTCTGTAGAGAGCATGTGGAGATGCTCCCTGAATGGATCAGGTGTGTATTGTAATACATCTTGCTCCTTTTCTCATCGCCATTCAAACTGAAGCTCAACACATGGATCTGATAGGCCAATAGATCGATGGCATGTAAATAGCACAAAGTTGATTCAGTCATTCTTGTTATAATATTATTTTTCTTTGCAGACCCTTGAAGGAAAGTTAGTGAAAACTCTTGCTGATGAAATGGCCCTTAGTGGCATTCCTAGAAACAGGCCTTCCAGGAATACTTTTGACTTCTTCAATCTTTAGTGTACTAAATTGTTAAAAAAGCACTATAGGCAAAAGAAGGAAAAAATGCATACAGTAAGTACTCTGTATTTTGGTTTGTATTTCTTTCTCAGGAACTTCTAGGTTTTACAGATACTTGACCTCACTCAAGGCTTCATGACTTTATTAAAATTATGAAATTTTTATTTTGCTGCCATGGATTGAATGATGTGTATAAATATTTCTCATTAAAAGCATAACTTCAAAGTATTGCTGAGCCCCTTTCAAAATTACATTGATTTTTGTTGTTGTTGTTGACATTTTCATTCTTTATAGACATTTTTTATTCAGGATCCGCAAATTGTTATGATAGATATTTCTGATTGAAGAGTGTCCAGGCTAGGGAAAAGTTTTATTTGAAGGAATATTTTCAAACTCATTGCATGGATAAATAATATGAAAAGAATTTTCTTACAACCAACACGTCAAGACCATATAAAGTACAATAGTGATCATGGGATCAGACTCAAAAAGTAGGCTAAAGCCTGATAGATAGAATTAACTAAGCCCTTATTTTTAAAGGATCTTGAATATAGGATGTAATATTTCTTTATTTTGAGATAAACACTTCATGTACATCGGAAAGAAAGTGTAGGCAAATCAAGATATATGCAATTATGAAATTATTATACATAAGTAGCAGAGTGTTTTGTAATCCAAATTGCAAAAATTCTGATCAAATTTATCAAAATTGATGTTGACTGAGTGAACAAAAATTGCTAATCATATTTCAAAGTCGTCATATTTCAAAAAACCTGCTAATCAATTTGCTTGAATCCACTATATTATTCCTGTTCAAGTATTTTTAAGTGGACTACTTAGCATTGATTTCCACAGTCAGGGTTACTTGTAAAAGAAACATACAGTACACTATTTAAGCTGAATGTTTATTGCTTTTGAAGAGGGGATCATAGGTAAAAGCTAAAATAAGCAACGTTGTTGTTCTTGAGTACACTAAATGTAACAATTTGCAACACTGTTAGATGCAAGATAAGCATCATACATAGAAAAACTCCCAATGGACAGGTGTGCTCTGAATGTTTACTAATCAATTAAAATATTCTATGAAAAATTAACTTTTTAATTATTTCTCATGTCATTTTAAAAACAGTAAATTTACTAGTATCAGCCAAAGTGACATAATATACATTTATCATTCATTGAGATATGTTACAGAAGATCATTTTAATTTAATTTTTAATGAGAAATTTTAAGTTGTTATTTATTGAAAAGGTAGATTAAAAGCACGTTTCTCATATTAAAAAAATATCAAGGTAGATATTTCCATCTCTTTCAGTTTTCATATTTTCAAATCATAAACTGTGACTTATATCGATAAAAATGTATAGATTTATGCACCACTATTTTCCTGTCACCTGACCAACGATTATAGTTTTTTCAGAGTTTCATTATGAAACAGATATGGATTTGCAATCAATCACTGGTATATCAATCTGATATAATTGATTATTGATTCTCAGTATAGAAACTTCAAAAGACTGATCAAATCAATGCAAAATGCCAGACATAAATAGGTCTCACTCACTGTAATCTAAGTGGCAAATAAAAATGTCAGGGGAAAAAAGTTTGAGTGAACCATAGCTTGATTAATGCAATCCAGGGATGGATGGCATGGATCCATTTACGATCAGTAATTATTGGATCTGACACAAAGGAATCTTGAATTGAAGTATTTCACTCTTTTGGAATCTCTCTTCAAATAAAAAAAGGAGGAAGTTTTTTTTTTGTCAATTCTGATTCTATGTTAATGAATTTATCTGCAGACAGTGAGGCTTTTGATAACTATAATTTACCCTTTTGATTCATCCGAAGAAATCTAATCATGTTGCAATTAAATAACTGGTCAAATACATTTTTTACTTTTCAAATATTTGAATATTCTTATTCTTTATTTGGCATTTTGAATGATATGATTAATATGATATAATATAATATAAAATAAAAGAATGGTACTTTGTAGATGAATGTCACACTACAATCAAACCTCTCTGTCAGAAAAATATCAAACTGTCAATCATATTGGGTTATCCTCATCTGTAACTACTATTGGATTACATTAGCATGTTTTATAAATATGAACCCTTTTTTGTCTCAACAAGCAAATTTAAAAAACTCTATGGAAATAACTTTTGATTATTTTTCTTGTTTACAAAGTACCATTTGATTGAATAAAACTTGATGTTTTTTTCTCTTTTTCAGGCTGAGAGTATGATATGAGGGTGTCCCTATAATTTTAAAAAGAAATTTACACTGTTTCAATTTAGGATAAACCATTGCAGTTTGTTATATTACACCTTCTCACTGAGATACATTGAGATAAACAACTGTGTGTGTGATTGTATATTCATCAAATAGACCAGGGAAAGGTTACTCCATGATAATATACCAATGAATTGACATCCAAACAGAAAAATAAGCAAGTTAAGTGATTGTAAACACATTTTATTCTTACATTAATTACATCATCTATGTCTAATAATGACGTATGCATATGAGGAAGTGCTGTCTAGATATAAAAACTCACACGATAATTCCAGGAAATTAAGCCATTTATGAGCCGGAATAAAGTGCTAAGTTAGAAAATATGGAGGTTTTAAAAAATGTCTTTTTGCACAAGGCATTTGGATGTTACTGTTGGCCAGTACCAAGAATTTGTTAATGGTGAACAATTAACTACATGTGCAATTCTTCACAAGGCTGAAATATTGTTTTATGTAAATTCTAATTAATTGAAAGAGAGATGGAAGAATATACATGGGAAGAGCAAGATCCTTCTCCTAGAAAGTCCATGCACAAGCACATACCAAGACCTTTACGAGCCAAAAAAGCAAGGCCAAAAAGTGCAGGAGATTTGGCGCCATACATTGACTTCACTCCTAGTTGGGAAAGACCAAAAAGTCTAGAAGCATTGTCCACTTTGAATCAGGTATCAGCAAATGATAACACTGAATTAGGTAGCAATTGCAGGAGGCAAAGATTGATGAAACAAAACAATGCTGTGGACTTACCCAATCCACAGAGAGCAACAAGTTTGTATGATCTTAAGATATTGGAATACAAAAGACAAAGAGATAACTTGCTATGGGATGATAATTTTCAAATTCTACCAGCAAGTAAATCTACACCAAATGTCAGAAAATATGTATCAAATCCAGAAAGTTATGTAGGGAGTCCAGTCAGTAATCCGGATTTACTTGAATTATGTAACGACAAACATATCTATACCAAAAGTAATAAGCCAAAGGATTATGAAGAGGTGCATTTTACTAAGAGTCAAACTGTACCAAATCTTACCACTGCATCCGAGCTTGAAGATGTAGGGTATTTCGCAAACCAGCACAATTATGGATGGAAGGAACCATTGACAAATCCAGGAATTATACCAGGGGAAACATTTGGATTCTATAAAAGAAAAATGGTATCCAATGAAACTGGAATTAAAGGGTGTCAAAGTGCAGGGGTTATTTCTGAAGGTCGTTTCAATTATAGTGCTGGACAAGGATTAACATTTACCAGGGTAACTACACAGAAATTAATTTCTTTTGGAGATATGGTGGATGAGATAAATGTAGAAAATGATCACAGTGATGCCAAGAGAAGAAGACCTGAGAATAGATATCGCCAAAAATGCATAAACAATGGTTCCCATGGTTCTATTAGTCATGATTTTGACAGGAATAGACTTTTGTCAGATGTAAATACAATTGGTTTACTGTCTGATACATCACAAGAACTGTCTGAAACACCTGTAGCTGAAGTAATTGACACACATTACCTGGAAGAACTTGTATCAGAGATAAGTACGGACTTGGAAACAGAAAGTGTGAAAAGTTCAAAAGAAATCGGTGGATATCTTGGTAGTAGCACAGATGGTGTTATTAGCGATGAAGTTTTTGATGATACAAGTCATTTTGACACCCCAACAAAAAATCCTTCACTTTCAGAAGCGAGACTTTCGAAAGCATTTAATGAATATGATTATGGTGGTGAATTAGATTTGTTAGACATGGAACATTCAGATATGAATACTAGTAGTAGTGGTGGATATATGGATAGAAATGACCAGCACACAGTCACCATTCCTGATTACAATGCATTTTCATATCTTCATCAACTGCCTGTTTTGCAAAATAAGAGGTATTCATACTCCCATAGTGGAGAATATGAAAGAGAATTGGACAGGATTCTTGGTAATTCATGGCAAGAAAAAGATGTGTCTCTTTTGAAAAATGATGGACTTAAAAAACTGCACACCCTGCCACCTACTGGCAGAAATTGGTATAGTAGAAGACTGTGTAATGAAGGCTCAGGTCTGAAAAACCTACCAAAGGCAAGATCATCATCTCTTACAGATTTTTCACAAAACTCAAGATATAATCATCCCAGTAGTGACAATATTGGTAGTCCTCAGAAAAAGCAAAGCTGTAGCAACCTAAAAGATTTTACCGTTCCAAGGTCACAGCTTGATGAACCTTTACTGTTGAGATTATCAGAGCATCCTAGAAAATGTGAAAACGAACAGTCACCAAGCAACCAAAATTCAACTAAAATTCAACCAAGTGAAGAAAAATATGTAAATGATACTTGCTGTAGTAATAAAAGTACTGAAAATGAAGTAACAGGAACAGGTGGTTCCCTGATAAGTCCTAAGTGTGTACCTGTAATGAAAAGAAGTTCATCTGTAGATGCGATAAAATGTTTTCCTAGTTACAGTGCACAAATTTCCATGGACACTCACAAAAGAAATGACAATAATCCAAAGAAAGGAGGATGTGATCCATTACCTATTAGAAGGTGTACTTCTTATGATGGTATCCTTGCCATCCCTGGTCATTTTCCTCATGAAGCTTCAAAATCTCAGAATTTGAATCATGAGTTTGAAAACCAAAAACCTTTCCCTAAAAGTGCATCATTTAGTGGAGGGTTCAATTTTGAACAGGGATTTGGAAATTCAGCCCCTAGCTCAGCAGAATGTTCCCCACATTCTACAAACTATGTTACTTCAAAGTCAGTTTTTAATACTGATCAAAGAGTAGTTTATACAGACAATATCTTCTCAAAATCAAACCCAGGAAATGGTCAACAAGATAAAATGCGGTTAAGTTCAGATGATTCTGTGATTGGATTAGTAGATATTGAAAATGAACCAAGTTCTAAAAGTTTCCAACAAGAAATGTCCTCCTGTCCCGAAGCTTCTTTTCTGCCACCTAGTTCTTTCTCTGAATTGTATGTAAATTATTCTGGAATATCTGGAAATGAAACCAGGAATAAACCTCTTGGTCTAAAGCAATCAGTTTCTTATGACAGTGGATTAAAATTATTAGCTGAAAAGTCCTCTGTTGATAAAAGTGAAAATCATAGTACAAATATCTTTGAATCGCAGAAGAACAAGAAATTTAAACGTCGCCATGACAGAAGTCTGCGGTGGTTGAAACATAAAAAACAAACAAAAAATGTTGACACCAATTTGGATGACCAGAAAATGATCTCCATATCATCCCCAAACTTAACAAGAAAAATATTCATTAAAAATTATAACAATATACAAAGATCAAAATCACTCGGAGGAATTCAATCTGACCTCAATTTAGAGTTGGATGACCTTTTACAGGAAATTGAAGATGATATGTGGTCGCTGACACAGTCCAGAATGGTGAGTGCTCATTACTTATTTCATGCAATAACGAGTTAAGTTTTAGTATGTTGCAATATTTCCTATGTGTGTTTGATCATGGATATAAGTTGATATATAGGATTATTCATATGAAAGTATGTGTGCATTTGTGTATCTTGCGTATTACTGTAATTATACATGTAACTTCTATAAAGAGTCATCATCATCTGCCACTTTCAAAATAAAATACTCTTGCTAAAATCTGCTGTCAGACTGCTGAAACTAGACCAAGCAATCCAGTGACAGTAATTGTTACAGATTTCTTTCAGTAAAGCTGTTTCATTTTGACATGTTTTGAGATGAAAGCTTCTAAATTGCTCATCTCTTCTTTCGGCTTGTTGTAGATAAGTCTGCAAGTTAGCCTGAGATTTCCTCAAACCAACGAACCACAAACAAACAAAATGGCAAAAGTAAAAAAAACCCTACCATCTGTCTGATTGATTTCATAGGAAATAGTTTAGTGTTAGACTATAGAATGATTAACCCTGAAGCCTTGTTTGCTCGTTTTTGACATTTATCATACTGTCTATCTTTACCAAAAAAAGAGCCTTTAGCTTTGGCTCATGTTTTGTCTACTTTTTCTCAGGGTGCTGATTTGGAAAGTTCTTTTCTTGGAGTTTTCTTCACCAACATTGTGTAAGAATATTTTTGTTGATTTTATTCTGTCAATTGCTCTTGAGTTCAACAAAAACATTCACACTGCTTTTCAGTTTATGATATGACTCAATGATATAGTACTATATTATGTGTATAGGGCTACCACTACCAATGATTAATTACATGTACATGTATATAAGATCATAAAAACAACAGCAACAAAATATCTGAATAAATTATCATGTTTGCGGCTGCCTCTATAAAAAAATGTAAAACTGCTCCTGAATGTCTTGGAACATCAAGCAAATCCACTACAGGGTCTTACATATAGCAATTATGGGACAAAAAAATAAGGTAAACAAACCTAAATAATATAATGTATACTAAAGGAGATTTACTGGAATAATGATACATGTTTGATTATTAATGAAGTTGTACATTATTCCATGTCAAAGAAAAATCTATGGAAATATTATAAACTGATGTTGTGTATAACAGAAGAAAGACTCAGAAAATAATATTGAATGATGTATTATTCAAGGCTGTTGCTACATGTTGATTTTTCAACCAAATAATTATATCCCTATCATGCATCTTATTTTGGGGAAAAGACAGAACTTTCCCAGGGCCTTCAATTGTAACACTAGGTGCATACTTGGATAAATATACGTGTTTGTTCCTGAAATGACCAGTGCAGTGAATCATGATGTATTTTAAAATTCTACAGAAAACACAAGGGGGCACAAGTAGTACTCCACAGAGCATTTTTACTCCTCTACATAATTACAAGAGAAAGATCATCACTGTTCCCTGAAAAAACTGCAAGGATTTTAGCCTTTTTATATGCATGTACATCAGAACATAACAATTTTATCATGTCGTCCATAGAATGCTTAGTAAAGACATATATTACATAACTAGGTACCAGTTCCTGGTAGGGTAGTTTGCAAACCAACCAATACCACCTAGATCAGATGGAAATTCTCCAACCTGACCACAAAAAAATGACAACAAAATGACAATTGTAAAATAAAACAGGGAATTTTAATGCATAAAATTTGATATGTACAGAATTTCAAACGGTTTTTATATATTATACATCATGAAACCTTGCTATATCTGGTAAATTAATTATCATTGTCTTCAGATCTGTTCCATAGTACTTTTCAATAGCTCATGTATAGTAACGAAACACATAAACATTACACACTATAGCATTTTGTCAAAACAATAGAAAGAAGATGTTAAACAGACTTCTTTATTAATCTTAGTCAAAATGTAAATGGAATCAGGTCAATCCTACATATATATGTTTTCTGGGTAACAAAAAATCAAATATATGCGTTACTCTTAGTATTGGTAAAGCAAATATATAGCCTTTACCTTCTTGCAAAGAAAAGAGTTTGATTACTTTTGATACATGAAATATAGTTGTATTTTTAGAGTACAGTATATAGATAAATTGTTTAAGTTGTATACAACTGTAATATATGTCAAGTATGGCCTAAGATGCATGTGTGTATATACATATTTTCATTATTGCAACAACAAGAGTTTGCATTAAGTGATGTAACTCATCACATCAAAATGCAATATGTAGAAACAAGAGTATTGGCCTCATTTCTTCAGGTTTACAACAGACTAGAAGAAATGCATCTTGGCAGAGCCAAGAATTATTATGTCTGTTGTTAGACAAGAATTGTGGTAGCAGAAAATAGACTATATGTATGCATGCTCCAAACACAGGCCTCATACTGGAAAACAGGAAAGAATAAGAATGGCATTAAAAGGCTGTGCGTAAACTATATCCCCAGCTTTGGGGGCTTCTTCTGGACCTCTGGTGGGCTAAAAGGCTCAGGGAGAGCTATAAGACTGGTGAGTTTGTTTGACATCTAAGAGTTTGATGAAGATGTATGATGTTTATAGAGAATTTCAGCAAGAATACAATAACCTGATAACATATAATGTTGTGTCTGTTAGTGTTAGTATTTTCCTGTTTCTGAAGTGAACTGTACATGCAAAGCACTGGCTTCTTTATGTACAGTAAGACTTCCAAATGTTTTTAAATCATCTGTAAGTGGAATACCATTGGTTGATCTTTTAAGGCAAAATCGAATATTGCAAATAAGTAATACTTATTATTGCAAATAAGTAATACTTCTGCTGCATGTATGGCTGATTTCTGTGGTGTTAATCCCAAAGATGACTCGATCAAGACTTGTGTCACAATATTTTTATGTTTACCTACAATTAGGATCATAATTTGACATATAGCCTAGTGTGACTGAGAACTAAATAGTCTAAAAAGTAGCTATACTATGGCTACATAGGATACATGGTAACTATGTGGTGCGACTTAGAATTTGAAACTTCTTGTAGAGACGGCCACGACCAATCACGGGGCCGTTACTTGTTGCACAATCTAATTCAGATGATTTATGACCATCAATGACTGAATTTGGTACATGGTGGCAGGTTGTGCAAAACCCACTGTCCAAGATGGACAATCAAATGGCGATGATTCATTTTTTTACAAGTTGTTATAAGAAAAGAAAGGGTAAAACATGTCACCAACTAGATATTTGATAAATTGCTTAATAGAGATACTTTAATAAGTGAACCACATAGATCACTAAATCTGTAAAAATTATCAAAATGTGAACATTTCTTTACAGGGCTTGGACATCTGTTATTACATCATAACACATAAAATGTTAATGGAAACACATTTTCTAGCCTATTAGATCAAAAAAGAGAATTGTTTTTTAGTTTTTTTGTTGTGTCTTTTTATGATGAACATGCCTTTGGTGTTTGTTGATGTTATATATTGGCTGAGGCTTTTTTTTCATTATAGGTTGAAAATAGTCTCATCTTCAACCCTTGCTGAACCATTTCATATCACAAAAAGTTACTAAATCTGCATGTGCAAAAAGCAGAGTATTAGTAGATTATCCAAGTGTATATTCAAGGGATTTGATTGGTTCTGATTTTCCCATCATTGTACACTTATTTCCAAACATTTCACAAGTTGCCATTTCTTTATTATCCACAATGAGTGTCCCTGTCTTGTAACCCTGGCAGTTGGTTGTCACCAGACACAGGGAAGCACACTCTAGGTCACTTCTCACTGTCACGGTCATATTCAAAGATGAATATTCTGGTGACACATACTTTTTGTCAGTTGGTTGGTATCCATGAAACTCTTCATGGTCTAAAATGAAACAGAAAACCAATACCTTATGTTAGTATTTGTTAGGTGATAAATGGTATTGAGAAATATAGAATGATGGTGTCAATTCTGGTTTAGTACTATCAAGTCATCACAGTTTAGGATTCAATTTATGGTAAACAGCTTGTCGTATCTACCTTACAAGTCAGAAGAAAGACAAATACATAGCACATCATTTTAACAGTTTGTTAACCTGCATGAATTTTATCTTAGCTAAGCATATATACGAGTTACATGTACGTCTACAATTATATCAGACAGAATGCACATTTATTATGTGTAAACTTACCCTCACTGCATGTTAGATTAGCAATCGTCAAATGTTGAAATCTTAATGTTCGAAAGGCTAGGGGTTCTCTACAAATGACTGTATAAGTTAATGGTTTTATCCCATGATGTTTCAACCATGCCACATTGCAATCACAAATCAGCTCAGTTCCATATGCAACTATTCCAATCAGATTTGGTGCCAATGACATGATGTTTGGTATATTCTTAATTTTGGTGTATGCAACATGAAGCTCTAGCAAACTTGGCATGAATGGTATAAAATCACATGGTAAAATGCTTAATAAAGCATTATGAGCGAGACTTAGAGTTTTCAGTTTAGGCATTTGTCCGAGCAGTGGCACTTTGGTTAATGTTTTACTGAGCACAATTGATAAGAATTCCAATTTTGGAAAATTACCAGAGAAGACGTGATCAGGAACATTTCCAAGTGGACTTATTGCAAGGGTTTTAATTGTTTCCCCCATCATCTCTGCAAAATCTGGATAGTCAGTCAAAAGATTTCCGCTGTTAATTTGGAACACCTCAAGACTTGCAAAGAATGCAAAATCTTCAGGTATTGTAGAGAGTGAATTGCCTTCAACGTATATTTTTTTGATGTGATGTGTTTGATCTAAAGCACATTGCCATTGTGTCAATTTATTGTATCTCAAGTAAAGCTGGTACAGCTCTGGCATCGCACACAAAAAGTCACATGACATGTTTTGTAAGGTTGGAACGGAATTCAAATACAGACTTTCAACAGCGAGACCAAGGGTTCTGTTTTGGATAAAAGATTTCAGTGGGTTTTCATCCAAGTTAAGTAATTTCAATGTGATGTATTTGCCCAAGATTGCTTCATTGATTCCTTCAATCAAATTTTCTGCCAAGTTTAGGCTAAGCAGATTATTTGTACATGGCATAAGAGGGATCTGGGTCAAATTGTTTCCCATTAAAATTATGGTTTTTAAATTTGGTGGTGACCCCAAATGTTCCAAACTAGTATCATTCAAGCTAATATTCTTCATGATGAGGTTCTCCAGTGAAGCCAAAGGTAATAGAGCTGCTTCGGGAAAAGTTACCATTGGATTGTTAGAGACATCAAGGTAGGAGAGTGAATCTGATAGATGAGTCAGGTTGGGAAATGTTATCAACAGATTTGAATCCATTGATAAAATTTTTAGTGCGGTCAAACATGCAAAATCCTCAGCAGTAGTTTCATTGATGGAATTCTTAGAAAGGTGCAGACTCATTAGAGTGTCCCCAATTTCACAAAGGTTTGGGAATGTGAGGAATGAATTGGTAATTAGGTCAAGCCAATGAAGAACACTCTTGTCACTTAGTGCTCCTGCGGGGATATTGGAGATTTGATTTCCTTGGACACTGAGTTGTGTTACATTATTGAAGTATTGAGATGGATTAGGAAATTGTTGTAGTTGTTGTCTACGAAAAGACACATAAATACCTTTGACAACAACATCTCCATGGAGACACAGCAACAGAATACTACTTAGAAAGTAGACAACACGGTCCATTTCAAGGTTTGCTTTCTGAAATCAACAAATAATGAAAAGGAATTTGAATATTTTTTTATGAATGATATGTTTACTTTCAACACGAGCAGTTTTTTTCTTTTGCACACTGAGAAATGTATTAAAGTTGAAGGCTTAAAAAGGAAGTGAAGAATTATCAAGAGTATTTGATACTTGGCTTGGGTGCTCATAAGCCCATAGCAGTATTTTTACTGTTCTATTCATGTAAACCTCTAACTGTGGTACTTTGGAGCTGACATCAGCTGAAGAGCAAACAATGTCTGCCTGCCACAGAAACCACCTGCGCTCCTTATTAGGCATCAAATGGCCAGATAAGATAACGAACAAGGATCTTTATAGACTAACAGGAGCTGAACATCTGAAGCAACATCTGTGTAGAGGCAGACGCAGATTGTTTGGTCATTGCCTTCGTCTGCCTATGGATACACCAGCACAAAGATGCATGGACTTTTACCCAAAACAAATTAAAGGTCGTCAAGGGCGTCCCAGAATGTGCCTTCCCTCAGTATTAAAGAAAGATCTGGATGACTTGGGTCTATCCCTCAACAATAAAAATGGTTTAAGGACTATAGAATTTTTGCCAATGACCGATTGTCATGGCGCTCTTTTTTTTTGTCAAATGTAAATATATAATAAGTATTAGAATTAGATTCAGAGGTGCATATGCGAAAGCTAGACAGCTAACGGGAACATGCAAGATTATATATATTTGATACATAGAGATACCTGACAATGAAACAAACAGAATTCCGGGGGAGTCAAATGACTCCCCTAACATGAGGCAGAGCCCTATAATTTCTGACCGGAAGAATAACAGGAGCGGGAGTATATATTTCAATCCCTTAGATACTCTAAATATCATTGTATTTTGTCTTGAAATACAACTCAATTGTATCCTAGTTGAATATATTCCAACAAACAATCAAAGTCTATTGATGACTATGTACTTTTTTTATGACATTCTAATACAGCTTTAAAAGTGTTTTTTTCATAAGCTTTTTATAAACTCAAATCATAACCTTTTCATGTCACAACTACAAAATGTGGGCAGTGGAGATATGTTATGTAACAGGCGCAAGTTAATGGCATGGATACTGGCTTGGGAGCTTTTTTTGAGATTAGTGATGACCAATAACATTAAACGAAAATTCTATGAGGCTTTTGGAAAAAATATTTTATATTGACAAAAAAATAGACTATTTTGTCAAAAAATAGCTTAAAATGCCTATATTTGTAAAAAAAAAAATCCTCTGTAAGATAATATTCATTTGTAAATCTAAATTCATACAGAGGGAAATTTTGATATGTTTATTCTAAAATGTGGTATTTTGTAAAAGATTTTTTTTTACATGAAAACAAAGCAAGCTCTATTTTCAAGTGTTTATTGTATTTATCTGATTAAAAAATAACATGCTCTATTTGAATTTGAAAGATAAGCATTCGATTGATGCGATTTTGAAGAGGTTATGCATATATTTTTTTATGGAAGAAGTGCTAAAAATTAAAAGAATTTGTTAAATAATGACTTACCTTCAAGCAAAATTTGAAAACCTATAAAACGTTTAAACCGAACAGAGGCAAAACTTTCAGTGACTTCACATTTTATTAAACTAAGTTCAGTGAATCATTTAATAGTCAAAAAATCACTTAAAACTTAAATGGGTAGATTGGTATACATTAATATCTTTGTTGCAGATGCAGTGAAGCGATATCTAATTGTAAGAAATATCCACTTAAAACATTGCTGGAAGAAATGTCCAGGAAACACAAGTAATGAGCATTTAATTGAAGACATGCATTTTTTATATTTTTTTTGTTCGTTAATGGCATGTGAGGTATTTAAGGACAATTTAGAGTCTTAGAGAACCATAGAATTATAGCCATGGTACAAATATGTTTAAGAAATTAAGACTAACAATGACAAAAATATTACTCTTCGATTAAGGTAATGTGGTTGTAAAATAGCAAAACTTTGGCGGCCATTTTCTCAGCTTTGTGATTTTGGCTGATTTTGGTTTATGAATCAAA
>JAVSBT010501073.1:0-19920 GCA_033118115.1 Pharyngocirrus eroticus
AGTTATTGTTCAAAGTAAAGATTAAAGATGTGAGCATTTGAATAAGTTAATCAGGGATATATCATTTTTCAAAATTGTCCAAAAAGTAGAAAAGTTATTGGGAAAAAACGTTAACCCCCTTAAAGTTATGAAAATATTATCATTATGTAAAATTTTGAGAGTCAAATTTCCTTTCCGTTATTGAATTTCCTGCCAATTACTTTCATTACCCATCATATGATCAGTGTTCTTTCATAATTTTAGCACAATACCACAAGCTAAGTGTCTTAACCACAATATCAAATGACATCGTGGTATATCGAAAGACAGGTTGAGCAAACCAGTCAAAACTCATTTAGCTTACGGAGTGAATAGGCCAATTTGATACTGTCTGTGCCTGATATAAAAGATATAAAAAGAAGAAAAGCTGAAATCCAGTAAAACTTACCCAACCATAAGGATTCCAGGAAAGAGTGCAATGGAGGCAAAGTAGAAAACAGAAGAAAAGACCACCTGCATGGCTGTGATTATCAAACCTCTGTGCATCACAAATTGACTCAGGGCCGCAGACCTCTTGTAGCTGAAAACACAAAGGAGATACAAAAAGAAGAATTAGATTTGGTTTGGGTGTACATTTTTTTAGGGAAGTTTGGGGGGCAGGGGCAGGGGCAGATTCTAAGGTGCAATAGAATATAATATCAATAACTGAATGTTCACAGCTATGAAGTTGATTCTTTAAGACATTATCAATTTCACCTGTTTGCTTTCAACCAGGGTTTGAATGTGTGCCATTGGCATATATGTGACACTATTCCCTTGGACTAAGTACATATCAAAAGATCATCAGAAATCATCATAGGGTTGTAACTCAATTTTCCTATCCCACTTCCTCCCTATTGAAATAAGGTCAAATACACCTTGTTTAGTACATACCTGTTTCTGCCATGTACAACAATGAGTCTTCCTAGATGTGAGAATTGTGTTAATGAAAAATCTGCTGCAAGAGATGCTTGTTTTCCTTCTTTTCCCACAATTCCAACACCAGCATCAGCAGCTTGAATCATACTCACATCATTTCCACCATCACCTGCGATAAAAATACATGATTAGCGATGAACAATTAATAATACTTTTTTTCAATTTCATTTTTAATATTTACACAGGGTAGTCTTACAATAATAACTGCATATCATATGTTTAGGAATCTTTAAATGTTTTGGTTCCTTGAAGGTTCTCTGGTGTGTACAAAGTTGATACATCATTCTTTAGCATAGCAAATATACCCAAATACTTGACTGATATTTTTCTGATTTCACAATTTCGGTCAAAATTGTTCAGTCCCGACGATGACCAGTATAAAGGGAGTCTACTGTATACGCATACAGTCTCCTTTCAAAAACGGTTAGACTTCACCTATATACAATCATGTAAATGTATAGCTTCCCAAAACTGGACCATTTTTATCTTAGACAAAACTAACCAGTGACTGATCATAAATGTACATACCTATGGCACATGTTCTTTTCCCTGTATGGTTCTTCAGTAACTTTACAATTTCTGCTTTTTGAGTGGGGTTACATCTACACACAACAACAGCTGGGCATTGGCAGGCCAACTCCACAAACTCATGCTCATAAAATTTCAAACATACCTAAGAAAAATAGATTCATGCAGGAGGTAAAAACCATTATACATTTATCTGCACACAAAAATTCTCCTTCACCGAAGACTTTCACCAGATGGCGCCTTCATTGGCAGCCTTTCATTCTTTCAGGCAGCGCCTCTGAAGAGCATGACCTTGAAGAGGCACTATAGAAATTTGAACA
The DNA here is from genome assembly GCA_033118115.1 of Pharyngocirrus eroticus. Taxonomy (NCBI): domain Eukaryota; kingdom Metazoa; phylum Annelida; class Polychaeta; family Saccocirridae; genus Pharyngocirrus; species Pharyngocirrus eroticus. The sequence continues at coordinate 1,806 of JAVSBT010501073.1, forward strand.
TTATACATTATTATTATTATCCTACATTGAACTAAGTCTTATAGAGTCAGACTATCATATGCATGAAGATCATGTGCAGCTTATAGTGTTCTTAATATAAAGGATACTTTTTTACTCTGCAATCTGGAAAAGCACTTTTCAACCCATTTGGGATATACTATAATTTAAGTACCAATTTCAATACTCACTTCTAAAGATTCTCCTGTGATGACAAGACAGCAATCATTTTTTCTACGGAATGCATTTAATTCTAAATGAGCTTCAGCCCGATTACTGACAGTTCTAAACGTATGGATGGTCTGTGTTCTTGACACTAGTTTAGAACTTTTGGCAATACAAGTTGCTGTTTCTAATTTGTCCCCTGTCAACATCCAAATCTAGAAAATAGATATGTGTTAGATTGATGAAAACAAATGTAAATACATGTAATAACATTATACCCTTATATTATCCAACTTACGTCCACATATTCAGATAAACTGTGCAGACAAATAAATACAATCAGTCAAATAAATGAATCTTTTTGTAGATTTTCAATATTCTTCTAAAAGGTCAGTATCTTGCAACATTCATAACTTCATTGAAAAGTGATCCATTTAGGCATCATACCAGCAGACCTGCCTGTTTTAGCCCTATTCAAAAGCATCATATTGTTGGTAGAAATTAATAATTTTCTTAATAAGTATGCTAGATCTAGTAGCCAAAAAAATCTAAATCAATCACTGTCCTTATGCCAACTCCAAACCCTTATCAAAGGACATAGTACATAGAGCAAGAATTTTTTTTTCCATCTGATTTTAGATTTTTATCATGAAATGTTTACCTTGATACCAGCATTTCTCAATAGTTCCAATGTAGGTCTTACTCCTTCTTGTAGTTTATCTTCGACGCCAGTAAGGCATAGTAACTCCAAGTCTCTTTCTAAACTTTCTACAACTGCAGCCACCCTTGCATTTCTGTCTTGAACACTCATCTTAGCTTGATGATACCGATTCTTTTAAAAATATGAAAATAATCCTCATAAGACAATGAACTATTTCAAGCTAGGACTATTGAACAAATTTCACCTCAGTTTGGTGGTAATGATTCTTTTTCTGTAGGAATATATGCTCAAGTACAATCCAAAGACCTTACCTCAAAATCTGCATACTGTTCTTCAGTTAAAGTTTTCTTTGCAACAACGAGGGTTCTCAGACCTTCTCTGGCCATATTACCAGTCTAAAAATGGACAAAAGATATTCAGTTTACACCATTTTTTTACTATATTTCTGGAAAAGACAGGTTTTATTTTTTTTGTGAAATGGAAGGTTAGAGTCGTATACAAGTAAAAAGTCAAATCTTTTCTAATGAATAAGAAAAATAAATGTATCATAAAAGCAGAAAACTGCATACCTCTTCTTCAAGCCAATCATTATACTGTACAATTGAGGCCATGACAACATCTGCACCTTTCATATAAAAATTAATTTCCCCAGTCTCCTCCTCCTGAAATGTATTTTTACAAGACTTTGAAAACAAATAGATACATGAGATTATAAAATGCTTACGTGTAAATTCTATCCAGAAAAGGTCAAGACATTACTAATTGATTGATTGATTAATTGATCGGTTGATCAATTGATTCAAGCTATTGACAGGAGGTATATCAATAATTTCATCAAACCATTCATCAGTTATGATGGAATAAGTCTGGATTTCTCACCTTTACAATAATCCCCATTCTTTTTGTTTCTGAGGTAAATGGAAAGATCTGCAATATAGTGTAAGTTTGTAATTTGTTGTATGGTGTTCTGAGGGTCATTGTGTTCAAATCTCTCTTCACCAAAGCAAGGTTGACAAGTTCTGTCCACGCAACTAAAGCCACCTGAAATGAAGGAGAAGTAGATATTAAAAAAATCCAAAAAACAATCGCATAATGAAATAGAGCTAATAAGAAGTGTCAATCCAACTCATAGTAATTAATTTGGCCTCTCCTATTTTAAAGTTTATGTGTCTTGTGACTTTGTGTCTGTTTCTTGTTATTATTCTTTTAATAGACTAGCAAATAAACTTCTCTTATTAATTGACATAGGTTTCAATCTGTGTCAACATAAATTAATAAATATTACATGTACCTAGATGATGCAAAGAAACAACTACAATTGCTTTACATTAACTCAAATTAAAAGCAACAGAGAGTCACTGGGTATTTAGAGATAATTGATTACAGCTTGCAACCCACCTCATCAGGACTGGAGGCCTGATAAGTCACTTTCTCCTGACTTTGTTGATCAGCTTCAATATCAAAGCTTGTTTCTTCATTCTCTTCTGGTTGTTCATACATTGGTGTAACATTGTGACACAGGGCTATAGCTTTGACAGCTTGGTGGACACGAGTGACAACAGTCCGTCTTACTTTGGGGACACGGGTTGGTGTGGCTGTACCTTTGTCTGGTTCTTGAGGGGCAAAGGACGTCCTCAAATGGGCAATCACTTCATCCATTGTTTCAGAGCCAAAGGATACTGTTCCAAGATGTAGTCTCTTGAAAACCTTTGAAAAATGTATAAAGTTACAGTATTCATTAAAATGTGAATTAAGTTGTATTATTTGTATGCTCTTTTACTTTTCAGCCACTTAGGGTAAAAAAAAATTTGGCCTTGAGCTCTTTAGTTTATCAAATATATTTCAATTCCCGATCATTTAGTGATATTATGACAAAAAGAATTCAGATCATGAAATGGATCATATATAATCTGCAACAAATTATAAAATTATAACTTAAAGCATTCATTTAAATACATGTAGTTACATACCATGTCGTTTTGGGTCAAGGTTCCAGTTTTATCTGACATGACATAATTAATTCTTCCCAATTCTTCAGGAATAGTTGTACTTCTAACCACAGTTCCTGGAATCTCTTTGTCTCTTTGGATAAACCAAGAATAGGCAGCTTTCCCCATGTCTAGGTTAACCCTCAAACTGAAAGGAAAATATGTCAAGAAAATGTCTTATAGTACATGTATACACAGTCTCTTGAAACTTTTGTAAAGCAGTAAAAAGACTATAATTATGATAGGTCTTCAATTAGATCTTTTAAGCTTTGATCCAACACGGACAGTTCCCAAATGGAATAATGACTACTAAACTCTAAATCAAAATCTGTAGTAGCTTACCTGAGTGGAATAATGTATGAGAAAAGCAAGATGAATCTAAACATGTATCTATACCAGGGACCTCCAAAACCCTGAAACACAAGTATAAAGGATTATCTACAAAATCAAACAATGCAAAACTGACTTGCCATCATGATAATTATTATATAGCTGATTCTATGTAAGTAATCTGTTGAACACAATCAGTTTAAGTAACTTTGTAAGAAAACATGAGTACCTTTTGCTCTTTATAATCAAACTCTAGAGAAAAAACAAATCAAATATTTACCTTCAGTACCATCATAATGATAGAAAGACCAACAACAGCACCAAATAAGACTTTAGTTAGGGCATTGACCTCTAAGTCAAGAAGACCAACCTGTAGAGAAAAATAAATTGTGAAATTTTCTTTTAGACAGGTTAGGAAACCAAACTAACATGTCAAAAATCAAAGAAGGGATTGGGGACATCTGTGTTGTTTTTTTTTGTTTTTTTGTTTATACAACTTACTTTAAGAATATCTGAGTGGAAATCAATCTAAATCCTAGGCTAAATTTCTTTCGAATAAGTAACTAGCTCAACATGTTTGTCAAAAACAATCCCGTAACACTTACTTTACTTTTTGGTTGTGATGTATTCATGACACTTCTGGTTTCACAGCCAGTGTAGATGACAACCCCAAGGGCTGTACCTGAAGCTACCACTGTGTTTGACCATAATGTATTTTCTATGCTCAAGGGATCTTCACCGCCATTGCCATCAGTCTGATTTGCAATGAAAAAGGTTACATTGAAAAAAAGGCTAAAATGAAACTTTAAAGGCAGGCTATATGCATTTAAATCTGTTATATGGTTTAGCTATCTGTCTGATACCCGAACCGATACTCCCTCCTTTTCTTTTTCAGGGTTCTGCACATTGGACTCTACCCACTGTACATTCAATGCCAGGATTTTTATAGCTACGGCGCCATCATAGCATGGTAAACACTTATTAAATAATGAATGTCACTATAAGACAAAAAGGATAAAAAATGTAACCATCAAACTGCAGACAGTATCCCTTTAAATCCTATTCTTTACTTAAATAAGCATTGCATGTATCGATGAATGGTGGCTATTACTTACTCTTGTGAAAGTTCCTATGAAACTATGACAGTCTGTCTGAGGTTTTTCCGCATATATTTGTGCTGTAATATCTAACAATTCCTGGAAAAGATAGTTAAAAATACCAGCTATAATCAGTTACATTTGAATAAAAAAATTCAGTTATATCATTGGATCTGATAATAATTTTGCGAGCAAAAGCCATGTTTTTATAAACAAATATAAAACTTTTTCTATACATCAAGAAGTTACATAAGAGTAGCTTTTGGACACGATCCCATGTCCTTGGTTAGCCATGTTATTCATGTTTAATACTTCAAAGTTCAAGTTGAAAAAATACCCACTGAACATAGTCAAAGTTTTGGAATTATTTTTGGAAACTAACAGACTACCTCAATGCATATACAATGTGTTGTTGTTCCTTATGACTCTATTTGACTTACATTGTCAGAGGACAACCTCTGTGTGGATGAAACAGCTAATCTAAGTTTCCAATCAGTCTCACCATCTAGCTGATCAGTTCTAATGAAACAAGCACCATTTTTCTCTGTGGTTCTCAGGAATATCATATCTGCAGGAACTCTTTGATCCTGCAAAGTCAAACACAATTTTTTCATTTTCCAGATAAAAATTCAACCATTCTTTGCTTTAAATCAACTTCAACCATTAATTCCATTTTATGAGAAAAATAAATGTGTACGGTAAAATCTTACATTCTCTCTAGTTGATGAAGGTTACAGACAAAAAAACAATAGCTCTTTTAAATTGCTCTTCTCAATAGCAGTTATTCAATATTTGAAATTCAAAAGAAACTTTGTAATTAGACAAAGCTTACCTTATCTACAATAATCAAGTCTGCAACTTTGATCTTGGAGCTTGGAATTTCTTCAATGCCTTTTCTTGTTAACCTCTTATATTTTCTAGAATTGACTTCTCTGTCTCTTCTAAATCTTCTAAAATCATCAACAGCTTCACGACACATAGTAACAAATATGACAAAACACTGGAAAAAAATGATGAGGAATTTACTGTAACACATATTTCATCACCAGCAGTATGGCAAAAGGTAAGGTTTTGTACATTAAACTGTAACAAAAATTAAATAAAATATCTGATATGAACTAAACTAAATATATACATGTAATTTATGAATTAATGACAGAATGGAGATATTTTCAACGAAAAAAAGCTACATCTACAGATTAGAAAATGTACAATTCTAGAAAAAAATTACAAATGTGCTCCTTGTTTGTCAACGTCCAAAATGCAACTTACCAATGGTCCCCAATAAGTGTATAAATATCCTATTCTAATTTCAGGAATAAATTGTGAACAAGCCATCACAAGAAAATACAAATTGAGGAAGAATTTGAACTGCTCAAACAGTACCTACAATGAAAAATATATATTTTCATGTTTACACTGGATGAAAGAAAAATAAATAAGCAAAATATTGATAAGATTATTGCCTATTTTTTTTAAACAGGGGTCACTTCAGGCCATTGCTCTGGGACCGGCCACTTTTAGCTCCAATGCAAAATATTAACAGGTTCCTTAGCAAATTTGCTGGTTTTTTTGTCAATAAATAAATATATATAGGTGGTCATTTACAAGATATAATGCACTGATATCCTCTTTATAATAAATGTTCTTACCAGTGGAATAAATGTAATGACATTGTACTTTTGATTTCTAATAATGTTGGCTGGGTATTTCACAGGCTTGCCAGTAGGTATTTGATTCCCAACCATAATAGTTCTGGGTTTGAATTCTTTTCCCTTCCGACAACATGCCCAAAACGAGTCACAGCAACTGAAAAACAAACATCAAGAATACAGTGTTCTGCAACTGTTTGAAAAGCCAAAATTCCCTTACTCAATTGAGTTTCAAAATTATACCAGCAATATAGCTATTTCTGTTTACTTAAAGGAATTACCTAGAACAAGATATTTTCCTGGGGCTCTCTTCATTTGGTACTAATGGTTCCATGACAGATAATTATGGCTATTCAAACGCAACAATGAAAAATCAAACACATCCACGCCATTGAGATACCAAACTGCGATAATTCACAAATCCTGGCTCTGAATATACATGTATATAAAGTTCACTATAATGATTGATTTTAACAGTTGAAAATCACTAGTTTATCAATGAGCCTTATAGTTAGGTTTGACAGTAGGTAAACCTGTATACTCTTTTATTCAATCAAATCAAATTCAAGTCCATCTGTTACATCTGTTGATATCTGATATTGATTCATCCAGTGTGCAGCTGATTTGAAAATCTTTATGCAAAGTATCCAACATGAATGCATATGTAATTATTTTGAAGTAGGCTATTTTTGTAGTTTTTTTAAACATGATGAAATCTATTTTCCTTTCATTAACATATTCTGTAGATATTTTTTTTTTAATGCAATAGAATCATGCATAACTAAATCATTTTGATATTCAGTTTGCAGCTGGCACAGCATTCATTGGCCCGTACGTTATGGCAACTTGTTCAACTAGTTGTATTAACCTGTGATTACTAACATAACTGACTATACTTAACCTTTTTAAAGTCTGATAAGCAGGGACAAAGTCTAATAATCTTAAATCTACTTTTTTTTAAAGTTGATTTCTTTTTTGTGTCTGTGAAAAGTACTGTTAGTCAACCTTTTTATTCATTAAAAAAACACAATAATGCCTACTTAGGCTTTCATATGTTGTCATACTTTTAGTGCTACTCAAAATTCTAATTATATTTTGGTTGTTATTAGAATTTTTTTTCATAAAATTCTCTATTTTTTGTTGTTGAATCTTTTATGTTATTTGAATGGAATACATTCTACCAATCAACCATGACCTTTTGAAAGTTGACTACAGAATGTGTAATGTATTCTATTCACAGGAGTCTTTCGAAATAAAAGAAACTCATTCATCATTACAATTATGTATCTCCGTACTGCACAAATCTTCGATTTCTTGCCATATATTATTATTTTTCATAAAGACACTCATTTGTTTCAAACACTTAGGTATATGATATACCAGATAGTACCATTACTGATTAGTTTTACATACTGTTCTAAATCTAAAACTAAACTTGACAGTTTTTAGATCTAACGATATAAGTGGAAACTTATTCAATGTCTAAATGACATAATTTCCTAATTCTGACCTTTCTTTTGCTATTACATGTACTTGACAAGTCTGGGTATCTTGTATATTTCTGTATTATAAGTATACATATTTATCTTCCTTGCCTACTCAGGCAGAACACATCATGTATACTTGTACTCTTGAACATTGTAATACTAATAGTGCTTTCAGTAGTACTGCAGTGCACTGATTATATATGTGTAAGATTCTATTTCATAAGGGCCATGGCATAAACATCATACTCCAAGTCAAACTCAAAGTATATTTCTTTAAACCTGATTTTGTGGAAACCCAAAGATCAAATGTCACTGTGTTGTATTACATAAACATCTAAAAATATACAATGCCATTGGTGAGAAGTGTTTTTTTTAAGTTGCTCTCAGTTTCCATTTAGAGATAATCCCAAATTAGCATTGTACCCTTGGCCTAATATTCTTTGATTTAATGTAGCCTAGTTGAGGGCAATTCAACTTGGAAATTACTATCAGGAAAGATCTGGTCTAAAATTCGAAATCAAGAAGTGAAAAACGAACCAAATCGATTCACTTGTCAAAATTCTATATACTAACAGTAAAAAATTGGAAAGTCTGCAACAATGGCAATGTTATAATTCATCATTAGTTAGTTCAGCCTTCATCCATTGGTAAAAAATAGTATCACTCACCTTGAACATGCATTTTTCCAGCCATCTGTCAGGTAATATCCAATCCCCTTTTTCTTCTTGGATCGGGAGAGTCTAGATTGCATTAAATATTCATTTTCATCCATTTCAAAGCCTTCACTATCACTCATCATAAGAGGGACTTCATCGAGTCCTGAAGAATCCCTTGTGCCATATCTGTAACAAAGTCAAGTGTCACTTAATTATTTGTGAGCCAAATAATCCATCACTATATCAAGGTTAGTCTCATAGTCATGTACTGTAGTATAATATATACCGGTATTATTCCATTTTTTCAGAATGTAAGATTTCTACACTCTAGTACATACTTTTGTTCGATTCACATCGCTGGAGCTTGGACCTTTAAATAATGTCAACAATACAAACATGTATGAATACTGGTATTTCAGATACATCCCCAGTGGTTGAGTGTGCACTCAACTGGTAGATCAGAAAGATTCAATGTAGTATGCAAAAAATCCAATATTGTATTATGTGGAATTTTGCCACACATGTTTATTGCTTTCAAGGGCTGATAGCATATAAGTGGCAGAGCTCTTTTATTAAACGGTGAACTTTGACATATTGTATTCATCAATGCCTATAGATATCATTGGAATTAGGATGGATAAAACAAGTTGATCATCTTCTCTTGTTCTATCATATCATACTACTATTTCGATCTTACAGACTTCTAGCGTTTTTGTAGTTTTAAAGGGAAGATTAATTACAGACTCTTTGTGGTTGATACAAAAACATAAGGCACTCTATTCCTAATGCTAATTTACTAATTTCAATGACTTCTATTAATCTATAGTAAAAATTGTTGCAAATATTTCTATGTAGTTTAATAAACACTGCTTTGATTAGGTATTGGTAGCTTCATTCACCAGCCTTACAAAATAATGCTTTTCAAATGGAATTCCAGTGGTTCATTACTTACTGTTCCTGATCGAATCTAAAACAAAAGCATTTTCATTGTAACATAAATTCATGCACAATGACATGACAAAATGAAGTACAAAAATTAATAATAAATCCACCACAATTATAAAAAATAACAACAAAAATACCCAACTTATCACAATGATACCATCAACCAAAAATAAGAAAAAGAGTGACAATAACTAAACAGGGAAAATGAAAATGAACGTTTATACAGAAAATAAAAATAAATACAAAAACTTCATTGCTAACATGCTGGTGTGAAGAATACATGAGTGAAGGTCTGATCTTACAACGTAATTTAATCATACAAGGGGCCTAGAATGGGAAAGTTATTATATTTGAGCCCCTTTAATGAGTTAAACAGTCCCATTAAACAGCCTGAATTAAATCATAGTTTTCAAATTCTAGCCATTTGTCACCTTCATAATTAAAGTAAATTCATTTGAGAATAAGAATGCACATTGCCTCTTCATTATAACAAAGATACTGTCTTTGATTATAAGGTGCAATTCATTGGTTAAGCCGTCGAGAACGACGGATCTCTGTATCTCAAAAAATTAGTTACTTGTGTGATTTTAAATGGCTGAACAGCCCAATTACAAGGAAAGGATTTGCATATTTATAATGCTATGTAAGTACAGAAGTATATAAATTGCTATGAAATCATATGTTTGAAGTTACAGGATTTTAAACTAAACTGTTGTGTGCTATAGAATTCCAATATAAATATATGGAAATAATATACTAGTATTTATTCATGCTATAATTTGATACCCCCTCCCCTTAAAAAAGGCAACTTGAAAAGAAAAACATAAAAAGTAAACATCAAACAAAACCACCATATAACTTTAATGGTCAGGAAAAGATTAACAGCGAACTCCTTGATCTGAAATTTACCTTTGTACGTATTTAGCTGCCCAAACCCTATTTCATTTGGATGAAATAGAGAAAGCTATAGCTAGCAGATTTGTTTACATGCACACTGTCAATGGGCATGGTTGCTAATAATTATATTTGATTCCTTTTTGTTAGCATTCATGTAAGCTTTGAGGAGCTACATCTAAAGGTTGTCTCAAAAACACTATTCACATAAAAACATAAAACAAACTATATGGGACATTTTTAACTGCCTCCGAATAAACTAAGGAAAGAAATACTAAGTAAAACTAAAAAGGAATGTCGGTACAAAATAAAGCTAAAAAAGGAAGGAAAACTAACAGAAAAGGGATCAGCAAAACCTGGATATATCACAAATGAAATAAAGCACAATTATCAAGGATTATATCATATAAACATACTGTAAGTCTAATTGGAAGTCTGGGACCTTTTGATCACATTATCTGTTTGTATTGCAAAATCAAAAACAGAATGTTTCCCATCACCGTGCACTAATGTTCATACCAAGATTGATTTTTTACCTTTTGTCCATTCCAGGAAACTGAATACTGACACGGGGAACTGTGTGAAATTCTACTTGTTCCATGATGAGATTCAAAACTTAGGGAGTTTTAACTACTTGTAATTAAATTAAAATACTGAAACATAATATGAGGAAAGGAAGATTTCAAATAAAATGTCAACAAAACAAGATTCCAAAAGATAAAGAATGTCTAATGCAACTTATCAACAAAAAGACATCTACAGAATAATATTTGCTTCTTTTAATAGCTCCACTACTGCACTAGCTCTGTTTGTAATTATTATAATATGCTACAATGATTAATTCCTAGAAATATAGCTACCAAGCCTAAATATAATTGCTTGATATTTCTGACACAAAATGGGGTAGATTGTATCATAGTTTCCACCATACATTTATTTTAATACTCGGCTATCATGCAGAAACTGATCATTGTTTTTTTCCCACTGACTGACCATAACAGGAAATAAAAATAGTTGTCTAGGAAATTGCAGCCAAGGGTTTTCAAACCTACATTTATAACATGGTAACACAGCAGGATGAGCTGACAATTTATGCTGTAGTGACAACTTCAGTTCAAATAAGGCACTGATATATTCATCTAGAATCATATTTGAATAGGTTCAATATATATCATGACGACATACAATATTTTATATGTATAATAAGCCACCACCACCACCAGATGGCCTACGCTAAATCTATATTTTTAAGCATGTGAAAAATGTTTAAATGTAGCCAGCTATTTTTGATTGCTTCATTTGGCTTGATCATAATAACAATACACTTAAAATTTCAGATCATTGTCTATTGATTTTTTTTGCAGTAGCCTTCTCTATCTAGTACTGCACATAGTAAAAAAGCCTGATGGTTGATCCCATGACTTAATTCTGGGATTTTTGTAACTGAAGCTGACTGCCATATCCAGTTTCTCCCAACTATAGGCCTGGTGGTTTCATACTCTATCTCTGCCTGTCACTCCCCCATGATTATTCAATGAAATAACTAGCCCCTATCATCATTAAAAAATATAAGGTCAGCATCATAGTCAATGAAAGACACACTTATGCAAGTTTTAATTTGGTTTTCAATTCATCATTCAGTGATCATAATAACAAATGTAGTATAAATAAATTATAGACATATTGAATTTGATCCCATAATTTGGTCTATTGGACAAGTATCCATAGAAATAAGTTATCATTGGTTTCTTACTAAATAGTTTAAAAAAAAACCATACCTAAACTTATCAGGGATAAAGGGATAAATATTATGCAGCACATTGCAAAGTAGGGAATACTTTAGGAATATCCTTGGTGCAGTTACATACACTTATTAATATCATGTCAGCTAAGAAAGTAATGTTGGTTAATTCTGCTATCAGTTTCTACAGAAACCATTTTACATTTTGATACATAAAAAAACCCCTGGAAGACATCATGCTCTTACAACCATCACCAAAAGATTGTCAAAATAACAAGCATATTCATCAACAGTCAAGGCCATAATTTAGGGACAGGGAAAATCTGTTTTAGCAGAAAATGGAATGGAATTTGGCATTTGGCATTTTTAAACAAAACCATGCCTTTTATCTAAAATTCACTTTTATCAAAAATATTCTTGATCTAATGGTTTCACATATATACCTTTAACAATAAGTTGTGCAAGTGATATAAAACTATGTATTTTTGAAAAATTTCTTTCATTGTTTTATATTTTTACTTTTATTGTAAATACTCATGAAATTAAAAGAGAATTCCCGAAAATGTGAAATGGTAAATACAATTTTTGAGGCAGATTTTCACTGGACCTACTAATTTCCTATCTCAAAATTATATCATTTTGTATTGATTTTTTTGCAATTATGAGATCATTTTTTTGAGTTAGGTAACTATGGCAAACATTTGAAACACAGAATCAATTCTTGCATCAAATACCAAGAGTTGAAACCAGAGTAGCAATAGAAAAAATGGTTAGTAATAAACTTACAGTACCAATACAATAATCAAAGTATGAATATAATGTTCATTTGAAACACTCACAAAAGGTAGTTGCCAAAATTATCAACAACTTCAGCACTGTAAACAAAATAGTGATTAGTTCTATTAAAATAAACACTGACTTTACATCATTATCATGCCTTTACGTTGTTATTCAATTGGTTATTGACACAAACTTTTAATGAGACAGTCGCACCTTCAGATGTCGCCCCTGATTTATCTCCCTAACATTCCCGGTTCTGCGCAATCTAGTTTTTCAATAGGTTATTTTCCGAGGATAGAAATTGTGATAACACAGAACCAGGAAAGTTAGGGAGATAAATCAGGGGCAACATCTGAAGGTGGAACCGTCTCATTGTATCTTTATGAAGAAATTTACTCCAATCGAATGAAACATAGACAGCTTTAGTAAGAAACTTTACAGTTATGTTGAGTTCAAAATAAAAATAAAATTAAGTGGCAAATATCCTTTCTTATGTGAGGAATCACAACATTTGACAATGGAGGGATATTCAGATACTACAATACATGTGCATCTTCCCTTCCATGTAAAAATGGCAGTTTGAATATCAATGAGATTATGACAAATTATAACAACAGCAAACATCTCTCCTAGAATTGTGTTCCTTTGGGTGTTTATTTTGTTTTTTCCTCTCTAATGCAAATCTAGGTTAGCTATACTGGATTCTGGTCATGAATTCATTCAAAGTATTATGATAGTGAATAATACTGAATTGTTTAGTGTTTTAAGATATCTGCTTTTACATGTTTAACCAAAACAACACCCACAACAAGGCAAATGCTTTTTGATTATGAGATAAAGGTCATCTTTAAGCACAGTATATAATTGATTGAATCATTGGAGAGCTACAAATAACAAACAATGTCTATTGTTAATCAATATTTATTTTATCATGATATAATCTATAGAAATTGTCCTATCTTACAATGTTTCGGAAATCATTCCCGGTTTGACATTTATTCTAGAATAAGATTGCAACTCTCATAGAAAATACATTTTACACTTATGACTTAGACATCTTTTGACACATGATCATGAGATCACATCTGTCATATCAATAACTGAATAAGCTGATTAGTGACATGCAGCATTCATTTTGTGACTAAGTCACTAGTGGGAGTTCTGCGAGCATAAAATGGTATTGGAACTGAACTCAGTTATACTTCATCTTTTCCAATACCTGGATCCAGACTGACTTGAAATATACTATACTCATGTTGCAATGATAAGAATTAGTAGCCTAGTCACTAGTCAGATTCTGAGACAGTGAACTGTCATTTGTCAATGAGAAATAACATTTGTCAGACAAGGAAATACTTATTGTTTCTTGGATCAAAGTAAATACTAGTTAAAATATAAATCTAATGAGATTTATATTATTGATTAAGGTTTATCCAAGTCAAATACAACCTACCTATTTCTATTTGATTGAATATTTGGCCGATAATAGTTTACTTCTCTGCTATTAAAAGATATTGCCATGATTCCTTCATCCCTTCTGATCACAACAAATAAACCGGAAATGCAATAAAGTTATAATTTCCAATCTAATGTGAACCTAGTAGTGAAATATTTAAATGATACTGATTTATTTATTATTTCAGTTTATCGAAAATGACATGCATTTCAAAAAAACATTTATCATATTTTATTTTTCCTTGATGTAAGGAATTGGTTCTGGTGGTCGTTTCTACTCCATCACTCAGTCATCGTTTCTAGTCATGCCACTGCTTGTGGCTTTTCTGACTGGGTGTTTTTTCTTTCCAGGAATATTTCATATTTCATTATGGTATCTGCAGAAAAAATTCGTCGGAAAACTTTCAAATGCACAGTGTTATAGCATTGCGTTAAGGTAATTATTTTGTTTTTTGCAACATTACAATTTATTTTATAGTGTATTTGTTGAGCGATAATATACCACGACCCCTGTGAAATGAAAAAGTCTGCGCTGTCAAAGTTTAAAAGTCATTATTTTTGTGGCTAAATACATGGACCAAACCAGAACTTTGAATATTCAAAACATAAGTTAATCGCATGATATTTACAAGGTTTTTAATATTTCATTTCCCTTTTTGAACACAAAATACCTAATCATAACTTATCATAACATTCCAAGCCCATACAATTTTTTCTGACACAGTGCATGCCTAAAGTTTTAGTCTTTTATTTATCTTATATAATGCACAGATGAGCTTACATAACCAAGCATTTAAATTTTATGCGAAAGTACGTTTCAGTTGTCAAACTAGCCATATTCAATTATAAAATACTACCAATTTGTTAATATCTTATAAAATGTCAAATGCTATCGCATGTTCAAAAACAAAACACACAAAACACCCCTGCATACTAGAGTCGAATTTTGACTCCCGTACAAAGTAATCAGTCCTCAAGCTAAATGCGTTTTGAATGGTTAGCTCAACAGGTTTTTCAATGTACCACAATGTTATTTGATATTGTGGTTAAGACATTTAGCTTGTGGACTGTAATGGGATGATTGACCGAGTACTTGTATATGCAGGGGTGAGAACAAGTTAAACCTTGTTTGTACTTTTGATATCATGATCACCTAAATTCACCTTAATATACAGATCAGTCCTAATGATAGATGTATACAAACACATATATGTTATTCATATATGTCATATCTTTCTTTCTAGATTTGTATCGTCATTTCAGGGGATAACAGCTTGCATTGTTGGTGTGGTCATAATTTCTAACACATATCAAGATGTTCTGGATCAAACGTAAGTCATGATGAATAAAACAGATTTTCAAGGAAATTATGTCTCAAACTGCCCTTTTTGTGAATAAATCACTAAAACTGTAAACCAAAAAAACCCAGCTGTTCAAGCTTGTAGTGTTATTTGTTTCTTGTAGAGCTTGTTGCACAGAAAACTTCATGGTTGCACTTGACTACAAGGTTGATTAATCATTTTGATGTACTTTTTGCAGGCATTGGCTTGCAAACACCTACTGTAGTTTTGCTTCTTCCTATTTTTACTATGACTCATGGGCTATGTATGTGACCTATTGGTATAAAAGAAAAGACCATTCAAACTCTGGGAAACCACCACACCCATATGCAAAATATTCCATGGCATCTATTTTAGATTTTATTGGCAACACACAAATGATGATGCTCCATCACCTTCTTTTACCTCTTATACTGGTGCCTATCATATTGGTGAGTATATTTTTTTGAGAATTTTCAAACAAAAATATGTTATTTCTATAGTATGTACAATAGAATTTTAGATTCAAAAACAATTTTATCATGTTAGGCCATTCAAAATTGATTAGTTGGTTGATAGTTGCAACTGACCTTTTTTTTATGGGATTGGATTTTAGGCCTGTGAACCAAAATTTTTGCGTACTGGTCCATTGTTAATCTGACAAGTAATTGTCGACAACACCATCTAGTGGATAAAGTCATTTTTTTGATCCGTGATATGTATTTAAAAACACTTACACACAGTTAAATATGTTAAAAGAAAGCAGGAGCTATTAGATCCAATTATTAAAGATCATCAAAGTAGTGATAGAAAGCTCTCTGTGATAATAAATTAAAATGTAATCAGTCAAAAGTTTAATCCATGACTATTGACACGAAAGCTGGTTAGATGAATCTTCACAACATTAATACTATGATTCATATTTTTTTGGTCATTTATTTCAGTTTTTGAGAAATGATAAAGGAGACTTCTTTCTGGGATGTTTGCTTGAATTTGAAGTCGGGATTCCCTTTGTATCACTTAGAGCCGTACTATTGGAGGTAATATTACAAGTTTACATATTTACAGTATTACAAATTTACATACATATTGCATATAATTGGGATTTTTATTAAAAGAAGGTAACCCATTCAGCATTGCTGATTATCCATAGGGCCCTTTAACATTCATAAATTTCACCCAGACATTCACACATGGTTTAATACTTCATAATTATGTAATATGTATTACTTCTTTGTAAAGTAACTCATAATTAACTTTTTAAAAATAAAATATACTACATCATCATGTTAAGTAAACAAATACATAATAAGATTAACTACACTATTTACATGAAAGCATGATTCAATCATAATCTTTGAGCTTTATCTAAACATACTAATCTTACAAATCAACAAAGTTTCTATAATTTATCAAAAGTATTTGTTTTACTGATGGTGACCTAAAGAAAATAATCTGATAGATGATTATATACAACACCATTATGTTAATTATTGCTTCAATTCAAGTATATTTTGTTGATTCATATGTTTTGATATTTGGTACATTTTTGTTTTGTTTTTCAGTTGAGAAGAGAAAAATCAATCACATTCATGATCAATGGAGTGTGTTCAATTTTGTCATTTGTGATATTCCGTGTTCTGGTGTTCCCGTTCATGTATTGGTGTTATGGGAAGCAGTATGGTTTGTCTGTTATACAAGTACCATTTCACATCCCACTGAAATGTACTTTTTCATGTTTATGTCTAATGGGATTACAACTGTATTACATTTTTCATATGTTAAAAGTTGCTGGTAGAACTATTGCCAAATATTATGCTAAGGAAATTCAAACGGAACCCACTGAAGAAAATCATATCTATGCAAGCTCCTGATAAAATTATTGTCCTGGAAATGTGAGTTGGGTTTTCAGAAACTTATTATCCTTTTCTTGAGGTATAATGGCTACTTGTTGATCAAGGCTCATGTACACAATTTCATTGGGAGAGTAGATAAATATAATGTGTGTTGAGTAACTCAGGAAGTGGTGTCCAAGTATCCCACCTCGATACTGTAGGAGGTCGAATAAATAGATGCAACCACAATTAATGCTCTCTAAATTACCTCCAAAAATGTATTAATTACCAAAGGTTCATCAGATCTCATTTTTTTATTTGTTACTGAAAGTGATAATGTAAATGTTGTTGCACTTGCAAAAGAATGCACAATTCTTAGGACTGTGATAGTTTTTATTTTATGTTAAATTAATATCATTACTTTATTCATTTCATATTAATATGTGTTAAAATATCAGGGTAAAAATAGGATGAAGATATAAAACATGATAAATGAATAGAATTGTAGCTGTCAGAATTATCTTTGTATTTATCATGGTACATGTATTATGTTCTTTCAGTTTTATACTAGTCAGTGCATGCTCAGCTTGTTGCTTCAGATAGCACTAAGGCCATTCCAAATTGATAAGTTGGTCAATGGATTTTTTTGGTATAAAGAATTGGGTCATTTGGTGGACTTATTTTTATTGCCACGTAAATTAAGACATCATTTGGTCTTGTACATAGAAACAACAGAGAGGGTTGAGTTGCTGCTTTTTTCAAGGAATATACAAGAATTTTGTGTTTTGTCAAAAAAATTCTTTATATTTCTTTATTTCTAACTGAAAAGGTATATTTACAAGCCTACGCTGATTTTGCTTGATTTGGTTGCCTAATTTTGACAAAAAGCAACATTTTGAAGGGGGGAAAAAATCATCAATCTTGAAAATATGGGTCTATCAAATCCATCAACCAACTAATCAATTTGGAATGGCCTTATCATAACTTTTACTGGGTTTTTTTTCATACACTATTTATAGAGTGTTTAGTCATATTGAATGTAGTTTTAGAAGATGTCTCAGAATTCAACTATCTTGGATCCAAAATCACTTCAGAAGGCGACTCAAAAAATGA